>ARYC01020898.1:0-16269 GCA_000711775.1 Oxytricha trifallax
AAAGCAAATCAACTTAACTTTTCGATCGCTCATTTAGCAAGAAGATGATTGGCTGGCATCTTTTAGAAGCTTTATAAGTTGTATTGCCTTCTATAATCATTAGGATTTAATTGAGGTAAACAAACAAATTAAATACTGAGTCGAATCTTTTAAATACAAATTTAGTCTCTTTTTTTAAAAAACCATGTTCTCTTTTGCTCTCTAAGATTACTTCTCTTATCTTATTTCAAAGGTATTTCACTTATAAACATATTCTTTCAAAGGCGCTTTGAAACTATATCTCAATCTATATATGATTAAGACAAATACTTTGAAGAAGACTTTCAAGATGGTAACATACCTTATCTCCTAGAAAGTCAGCGAGTGAGGACTAATAACTTTATCTACGCCTTTTCCAAAATGAAGATCGTTTAAACTACTTTTGTATTGAACTCTCAAATACTACTAACTCTATTTCTGATGCTCCTTTAATTGTTTGCTTATTAGTAGGGTAGAAGTTAAAGGCTCTTTCTTTCCATAACTAACTTTCAATTAGCTAATGATGCAAGCATATTCTTCTTATATAATTACGAGGAAATAAGGCTTAAACATACTGCCTTTAAACAAGGAATGATTTATTTTTCAATCATTGGCTTCGGCATCAAGGTGCAATTAGTTTAAAGATTAATGCTACAAATACACTCTCTTTGCCTCTAATTGACAAAGTGTCAAATATGGGAGTACAAAAAAAGATTAAAATTTCAATAGCTTTCAAGTTTCAAAAGAATGCTGACTTCATTTATAACCTGAAGATGGTATAAGTTTCTTTAAATGTTTTAATCATTGATAAATATCCTTGCCTTTAAATTAGACTTTCCCTTCAGGACCTTTCACCAGGTTCTTGTAAAATAAAAATAAACATTCGTTTCTTGATATTCTTTACAAAGCGCGAAAAATCTAAAGGAAGATCTCCTTAATCATAAGTAAAATTCTTTACGAGTTCACTTGATTTAATAGGGTTAAAATGCAAATTTAATAAAATAATCTTAAACGATCCTGATTAAATAAGTAAGTAAGAAAAAATATAAGAAATTTGGGATTCTTTTTGTTATCAAAATTCTTCATTTGAGTGAATTGACTAGCTTCTCGTCACTAGCAAAGAAAGTGCAAAGATAAAATAATGTAGGGGAATTAAATTCGATTAGCCTCTAACAATTTATGTTAGCCGAAATAAAGCCAAAGTTTCAATATAGTGGTTGCCAACTTTAACCTTAACGAAGGAGAAAGCAAATCAACTTAACTTTTCGATCGCTCATTTAGCAAGAAGATGATTGGCTGGCATCTTTTATAAGCTTTATAAGTTGTATTGCCTTCTATAATCATTAGGATTTAATTGAGGTAAACAAACAAATTTAATACTGAGTTGAATCTTTTAAATACAAATTTAGTCTCTTTTTTTAAAAAAACCATGTTCTCTTTTTCTCTCTAAGATTACTTGTCTTATCTTATTTCAAAGGTATTTCACTTATAAACATATTCTTTCAAAGGCGCTTTGAAACTATTTCTCAATCTATATATGATTAAGACAACTACTTTGAAGAAGACTTTCAAGATGGTAACATACCTTATCTCCTAGAAAGTCAGCGAGTGAGGACTAATAACTTTATCTACGTCTTTTCCAAAATGAAGATCGTTTAAACTACTTTTGTATTGAACTCTCAAATACTACTAACTCTATTTCTGATGCTGCTTTAATTCTTTGCTTATTAGTAGGGTAGAAGTTAAAGGCTCTTTCTTTCCATAACTAACTTTCAATTAGCTAATGATGCAAGCATATTCTTCTTATATAATTACGAGGAAATAAGGCTTAAACATACTGCCTTTAAACAAGGAATGATTTATTTATTTTTCAATCATTGGCATCAGCATCAAGGTGCAATTAATTTAAAGATTAATGCTACAAATAGACTCTCTTTGCCTCTAATTGAGAAAGTGTCAAATATGGGAGTACAAAAAAAGATTAAAATTTCATTAGCTTTCAAGTTTCAAAAGAATGCTGACTTCATTTATAACCTGAAGATGGTATAAGTTTCTTTAAATGTTTTAATCATTGATAAATATCCTTGCCTTTAAATTAGACTTTCCCTTCAGGACCTTTCACCAGGTTCTTGTAAAATAAAAATAAACATTCGTTTCTTGATATTCTTTACAAAGCGCGAAAAATCTAAAGGAAGATCTCCTTAATCATAAGTAAAATTCTTTACGAGTTCACTTGATTTAATAGGGTTAAAATGCAAATTTAATAAAATAATCTTAAACGATCCTGATTAAATAAGTAAGTAAGAAAAAATATAAGAAATTTTGTGATTCTTTTTGTTATCAAAATTCTTCATTTGAGTGAATTGACTAGCTTCTCGTCACTAGCAAAGAAAGTGCAAAGATAAAATAATGTAGGGGAATTAAATTCAATTAGCCTCTAACAATTTATGTTAGCCGAAATAGAGCCAAAGTTTCAATATAGTGGTTGCCAACTTTAACCTTAACGAAGGAGAAAGCAAATCAACTTAACTTTTCGATCGCTCATTTAGCAAGAAGATGATTGGCTGGCATCTTTTAGAAGCTTTATAAGTTGTATTGCCTTCTATAATCATTAGGATTTAATTGAGGTAAACAAACAAATTAAATGCTGAGTCTAATCTTTTAAATACAAATTTAGTCTCTTTTTTTAAAAAACCATGTTCTCTTTTTCTCTCTAAGATTACTTGTCTTATCTTATTTCAAAGGTATTTCACTTATAAACATATTCTTTCAAAGGCGCTTTGAAACTATTTCTCAATCTATATATGATTAAGACAAATACTTTGAAGAAGACTTTCAAGATGGTAACATACCTTATCTCCTAGAAAGTCAGCGAGTGAGGACTAATAACTTTATCTACGCCTTTTCCAAAATGAAGATCGTTTAAACTACTTTTGTATTGAACTCTCAAATACTACTAACTCTATTTCTGATGCTGCTTTAATTCTTTGCTTATTAGTAGGGTAGAAGTTAAAGGCTCTTTTTTTTCATAACTAACTTTCAATTAGCTAATGATGTAAGCATATTCTTCTTATATAATTACGAGGAAATAAGGCTTAAACATACTGCCTTTAAACAAGGAATGATTTATTTATTTTTCAATCATTGGTTCGGCATCAAGGTGCAATTAGTTTAAAGATTAATGCTACAAATACACTCTCTTTGCCTCTAATTGACAAAGTGTCAAATATGGGAGTACAAAAAAAGATTAAAATTTCAATAGCTTCAAGTTTCAAAAGAATGCTGACTTCATTTATAACCTGAAGATGGTATAAGTTTCTTTAAATGTTTTAATCATTGATAAATATCCTTGCCTTTAAATTAGACTTTCCCTTCAGGACCTTTCACCAGGTTCTTGTAAAATAAAAATAAACATTCGTTTCTTGATATTCTTTACAAAGCGCGAAAAATCTAAAGGAAGATCTCCTTAATCATAAGTAAAATTCTTTACGAGTTCACTTGATTTAATAGGGTTAAAATGCAAATTTAATAAAATAATCTTAAACGATCTGATTAAATAAGTAAGTAAGAAAAAATATAAGAAATTTTGGATTCTTTTTGTTATCAAAATTCTTCATTTGAGTGAATTGACTAGCTTCTCATCACTAGCAAAGAAAGTGCAAAGATAAAATAATGTAGGGGAATTAAATTCAATTAGCCTCTAACAATTTATGTTAGCCGAAATAAAGCCAAAGTTTCAATATAGTGGTTGCCAACTTTAACCTTAACGAAGGAGAAAGCAAATCAACTTAACTTATCGATCGCTCATTTAGCAAGAAGATGATTGGCTGGCATCTTTAGAAGCTTTATAAGTTGTATTGCCTTCTATAATCATTAGGATTTAATTGAGGTAAACAAACAAATTTAATACTGAGTTGAATCTTTTAAATACAAATTTAGTCTCTTTTTTTAAAAAAACCATGTTCTCTTTTGCTCTCTAAGATTACTTGTCTTATCTTATTTCAAAGGTATTTCACTTATAAACATATTCTTTCAAAGGCGCTTTGAAACTATTTCTCAATCTATATATGATTAAGACAAATACTTTGAAGAAGACTTTCAAGATGGTAACATAACTTATCTCCTAGAAAGTCAGCGAGTGAGGACTAATAACTTTATCTACGCCTTTTCCAAAATGAAGATCGTTTAAACTACTTTTGTATTGAACTCTCAAATACTACTAACTCTATTTCTGATGCTCCTTTAATTCTTTGCTTATTAGTAGGGTAGAAGTTAAAGGCTCTTTCTTTCCATAACTAACTTTCAATTAGCTAATGATGCAAGCATATTCTTCTTATATAATTACGAGGAAATAAGGCTTAAACATACTGCCTTTAAACAAGGAATGATTTATTTTTCAATCATTGGCATCAGCATCAAGGTGCAATTAATTTAAAGATTAATGCTACAAATACACTCTCTTTGCCTCTAATTGACAAAGTGTCAAATATGGGAGTACAAAAAAAGATTAAAATTTCAATAGCTTCAAGTTTCAAAAGAATGCTGACTTCATTTATAACCTGAAGATGGTATAAGTTTCTTTAAATGTTTTAATCATTGATAAATATCCTTGCCTTTAAATTAGACTTTCCCTTCAGGACCTTTCACCAGGTTCTTGTAAAATAAAAATAAACATTCGTTTCTTGATATTCTTTACAAAGCGCGAAAAATCTAAAGGAAGATCTCCTTAATCATAAGTAAAATTCTTTACGAGTTCACTTGATTTAATAGGGTTAAAATGCAAATTTAATAAAATAATCTTAAACGATCCTGGTTAAATAAGTAAGTAAGAAAAAATATAAGAAATTTTGGATTCTTTTTGTTATCAAAATTCTTCATTTGAGTGAATTGACTAGCTTCTCGTCACTAGCAAAGAAAGTGCAAAGATAAAATAATGTAGGGGAATTAAATTCAATTAGCCTCTAACAATTTATGTTAGCCGAAATAAAGCCAAAGTTTCAATATAGTGGTTGCCAACTTTAACCTTAACGAAGGAGAAAGCAAATCAACTTAACTTTTCGATCGCTCATTTAGCAAGAAGATGATTGGCTGGCATCTTTTAGAAGCTTTATAAGTTGTATTGCCTTCTATAATCATTAGGATTTAATTGAGGTAAACAAACAAATTTAATACTGAGTTGAATCTTTTAAATACAAATTTAGTCTCTTTTTTTAAAAAAACCATGTTCTCTTTTTCTCTCTAAGATTACTTGTCTTATCTTATTTCAAAGGTATTTCACTTATAAACATATTCTTTCAAAGGCGCTTTGAAACTATTTCTCAATCTATATATGATTAAGACAACTACTTTGAAGAAGACTTTCAAGATGGTAACATACCTTATCTCCTAGAAAGTCAGCGAGTGAGGACTAATAACTTTATCTACGTCTTTTCCAAAATGAAGATCGTTTAAACTACTTTTGTATTGAACTCTCAAATACTACTAACTCTATTTCTGATGCTGCTCTTTAATTGTTTGCTTATTTGTAGTGCAGAAGTCAAAGGCTCTTTCTTTCCATAACTAGCTTTCAAATAGTTAATGATGCAAGTATATTTCTTTCTTATATAAATACGAGGAAATAAGGCTTATACATACTGCCTTTAAACAAGGAATGATTTATTCTTCAATCATTGGCTTCGACATTAAGGTACAATTAATTAAAAGATTAATGCTGCAAATACACTCTCTTTGCCTCTAATTGACAAAGTGTCAAATATGGGAGTACGTTAATAAAAAGATTAAATATTTCAATAGCTCTCTAAGTTTTCAAAAGTAATGCTGACTTAACTTATAACCTGAAGATGGTATAAAGTTTCTTACAATGTTTTAATCATCTGATAGAATATCCTTGCCTTTAAATAAGACCTTCACTTCAAGGACCTTTCACCAGGTTCTTGTAAAATAAATATAAACATGTCGTTTCTTGATATTATTTACAAAGCGCGAAAAATCTAAAGGAAGATCTCTTTAATCATAAGTAAAATTCTTTACGAGTTCACGTGATTTAATAGGGTTAAAATGCAAATTTAATAAAATAATCTTAAACGATCCTAATTAAATAAGTAAGTAAGAAAAAATATAAGAAATTTTGGATTCTTTTTGTTATCAAAATTCTTCATTTGAGTGAATTGACTAGCTTCTCGTCACTAGCAAAGAAAGTGCAAAGATAAAATAATGTAGGGGAATTAAATTCAATTAGCTCTAACAATTTATGTTAGCCGAAATAAAGCCAAAGTTTCAATATAGTGGTTGCCAACTTTAACCTTAACGAAGGAGAAGGCAAATCAACTTAACTTTTCGATCGCTCATTTAGCAAGAAGATGATTGGCTGGCATCTTTTAGAAGCTTTATAAGTTGTATTGCCTTCTATAATCATTAGGATTTAATTGAGGTAAAAAACAAATTTGATACTGAGCTAATCTTTTAAATACAAATTTAGTCTCTTTTTTAAAAAACCATGTTCTCTTTTTCTCTCTAAGATTAATTGTCTTATCTTATTTCAAAGGTATTTCACTTTAAACATATTCTTTCAAAGGCGCTTTGAAACTATTTCTCAATCTATATATGATTAAGACAAATACTTTGAAGAAGACTTTCAAGATGGTAACATACTTATCTCCTAGAAAGTCAGCGAGTGAGGACTAATAACTTTATCTACGTCTTTTCCAAAATGAAGATCGTTTAAACTACTTTTGTATTGAACTCTCAAATACTACTAACTCTATTTCTGATGCTCCTTTAATTGTTTGCTTATTAGTAGGGTAGAGTTAAAGGCTCTTTCTTTCCATAACTAACTTTCAATTAGCTAATGATGCAAGCATATTCTTCTTATATAATTACGAGGAAATAAGGCTTAAACATACTGCCTTTAAACAAGGAATGATTTATTTTTCAATCATTGGCTTCGGCATCAAGGTGCAATTAGTTTAAAGATTAATGCTACAAATACACTCTCTTTGCCTCTAATTGACAAAGTGTCAAATATGGGAGTACAAAAAAAGATTAAAATTTCAATAGCTTCAAGTTTCAAAAGAATGCTGACTTCATTTATAACCTGAAGATGGTATAAGTTTCTTTAAATGTTTTAATCATTGATAAATATCCTTGCCTTTAAATTAGACTTTCCCTTCAGGACCTTTCACCAGGTTCTTGTAAAATAAAAATAAACATTCGTTTCTTGATATTCTTTACAAAGCGCGAAAAATCTAAAGGAAGATCTCCTTAATCATAAGTAAAATTCTTTACGAGTTCACTTGATTTAATAGGGTTAAAATGCAAATTTAATAAAATAATCTTAAACGATCCTGATTAAATAAGTAAGTAAGAAAAAATATAAGAAATTTTGTGATTCTTTTTGTTATCAAAATTCTTCATTTGAGTGAATTGACTAGCTTCTCGTCACTAGCAAAGAAAGTGCAAAGATAAAATAATGTAGGGGAATTAAATTCAATTAGCCTCTAACAATTTATGTTAGCCGAAATAGAGCCAAAGTTTCAATATAGTGGTTGCCAACTTTAACCTTAACGAAGGAGAAAGCAAATCAACTTAACTTTTCGATCGCTCATTTAGCAAGAAGATGATTGGCTGGCATCTTTAGAAGCTTTATAAGTTGTATTGCCTTCTATAATCATTAGGATTTAATTGAGGTAAACAAACAAATTTAATACTGAGTTGAATCTTTTAAATACAAATTTAGTCTCTTTTTTTAAAAAAACCATGTTCTCTTTTGCTCTCTAAGATTACTTGTCTTATCTTATTTCAAAGGTATTTCACTTATAAACATATTCTTTCAAAGGCGCTTTGAAACTATTTCTCAATCTATATATGATTAAGACAACTACTTTGAAGAAGACTTTCAAGATGGTAACATACCTTATCTCCTAGAAAGTCAGCGAGTGAGGACTAATAACTTTATCTACGCCTTTTCCAAAATGAAGATCGTTTAAACTACTTTTGTATTGAACTCTCAAATACTACTAACTCTATTTTCTGATGCTGCTTTAATTGTTTGCTTATTAGTAGGGTAGAAGTTAAAGGCTCTTTCTTTCCATAACTAACTTTCAATTAGCTAATGATGCAAGCATATTCTTCTTATATAATTACGAGGAAATAAGGCTTAAACATACTGCCTTTAAACAAGGAATGATTTATTTTTCAATCATTGGCTTCGGCATCAAGGTGCAATTAATTAAAAGATTAATGCTACAAATACACTCTCTTTGCCTCTAATTGACAAAGTGTCAAATATGGGAGTACAAAAAAAGATTAAAATTTCAATAGCTCTCAAGTTTCAAAAGAATGCTGACTTCATTTATAACCTGAAGATGGTATAAGTTTCTTACAATGTTTTAATCATTGATAAATATCCTTGCCTTTAAATTAGACTTTCCCTTCAGGACCTTTCACCAGGTTCTTGTAAAATAAAAATAAACATTCGTTTCTTGATATTCTTTACAAAGCGCGAAAAATCTAAAGGAAGATCTCTTTAATCATAAGTAAAATTCTTTACGAGTTCACGTGATTTAATAGGGTTAAAATGCAAATTTAATAAAATAATCTTAAACGATCCTGTTTAAATAAGTAAGTAAGAAAAAATATAAGAAATTTTTGATTCTTTTTGTTATCAAAATTCTTCATTTGAGTGAATTGACTAGCTTCTCTTCACTAGCAAAGAAAGTGCAAAGATAAAATAATGTAGGGGAATTAAATTCAATTAGCCTCTAACAATTTATGTTAGCCGAAATAAAGCCAAAGTTTCAATATAGTGGTTGCCAACTTGAAACCTTAACGAAGGAGAAGGCAAATCAACTTAACTTTTCGATCGCTCATTTAGCAAGAGAGGATTGGCTGGCATCTTTTAGAAGCTTTATAAGTTGTATTGCCTTCTATAATCATTAGGATTTAATTGAGGTAAACAAACAAATTTAATACTGAGTTGAATCTTTTAAATACAAATTTAGTCTCTTTTTTTAAAAAACCATGTTCTCTTTTGCTCTCTAAGATTACTTGTCTTATCTTATTTCAAAGGTATTTCACTTATAAACATATTCTTTCAAAGGCGCATTGAAACTATTTCTCAATCTATATATGATTAAGACAAATACTTTGAAGAAGACTTTCAAGATGGTAACATACCTTATCTCCTAGAAAGTCAGCGAGTGAGGACTAATAACTTTATCTACGCCTTTTCCAAAATGAAGATCGTTTAAACTACTTTTGTATTGAACTCTCAAATACTACTAACTCTATTTCTGATGCTGCTTTAATTCTTTGCTTATTAGTAGGGTAGAAGTTAAAGGCTCTTTCTTTCCACAACTAACTTTCAATTAGCTAATGATGCAAGCATATTCTTCTTATATAATTACGAGGAAATAAGGCTTAAACATACTGCCTTTAAACAAGGAATGATTTATTTTTCAATCATTGGCTTCAGCATCAAGGTGCAATTAATTTAAAGATTAATGCTACAAATACACTCTCTTTGCCTCTAATTGACAAAGTGTCAAATATGGGAGTACAAAAAAAGATTAAAATTTCAATAGCTTCAAGTTTCAAAAGAATGCTGACTTCATTTATAACCTGAAGATGGTATAAGTTTCTTTAAATGTTTTAATCATTGATAAATATCCTTGCCTTTAAATTAGACTTTCCCTTCAGGACCTTTCACCAGGTTCTTGTAAAATAAAAATAAACATTCGTTTCTTGATATTCTTTACAAAGCGCGAAAAATCTAAAGGAAGATCTCCTTAATCATAAGTAAAATTCTTTACGAGTTCACTTGATTTAATAGGGTTAAAATGCAAATTTAATAAAATAATCTTAAACGATCCTAATTAAATAAGTAAGTAAGAAAAAATATAAGAAATTTGGGATTCTTTTTGTTATCAAAATTCTTCATTTGAGTGAATTGACTAGCTTCTCGTCACTAGCAAAGAAAGTGCAAAGATAAAATAATGTAGGGGAATTAAATTCAATTAGCCTCTAACAATTTATGTTAGCCGAAATAAAGCCAAAGTTTCAATATAGTGGTTGCCAACTTTAACCTTAACGAAGGAGAAAGCAAATCAACTTAACTTTTCGATCGCTCATTTAGCAAGAAGATGATTGGCTGGCATCTTTTAGAAGCTTTATAAGTTGTATTGCCTTCTATAATCATTAGGATTTAATTGAGGTAAACAAACAAATTAAATACTGAGTCGAATCTTTTAAATACAAATTTAGTCTCTTTTTTTAAAAAACCATGTTCTCTTTTGCTCTCTAAGATTACTTCTCTTATCTTATTTCAAAGGTATTCACTTATAAACATATTCTTTCAAAGGCGCTTTGAAACTATATCTCAATCTATATATGATTAAGACAAATACTTTGAAGAAGACTTTCAAGATGGTAACATAACTTATCTCCTAGAAAGTCAGCGAGTGAGGACTAATAACTTTATCTACGCCTTTTCCAAAATGAAGATCGTTTAAACTACTTTTGTATTGAACTCTCAAATACTACTAACTCTATTTCTGATGCTGCTTTAATTCTTTGCTTATTAGTAGGGTAGAAGTTAAAGGCTCTTTCTTTCCACAACTAACTTTCAATTAGCTAATGATGCAAGCATATTCTTCTTATATAATTACGAGGAAATAAGGCTTAAACATACTGCCTTTAAACAAGGAATGATTTATTTTTCAATCATTGGCATCAGCATCAAGGTGCAATTAATTTAAAGATTAATGCTACAAATACACTCTCTTTGCCTCTAATTGACAAAGTGTCAAATATGGGAGTACAAAAAAAGATTAAAATTTCAATAGCTTCAAGTTTCAAAAGAATGCTGACTTCATTTATAACCTGAAGATGGTATAAGTTTCTTTAAATGTTTTAATCATTGATAAATATCCTTGCCTTTAAATTAGACTTTCCCTTCAGGACCTTTCACCAGGTTCTTGTAAAATAAAAATAAACATTCGTTTCTTGATATTCTTTACAAAGCGCGAAAAATCTAAAGGAAGATCTCCTTAATCATAAGTAAAATTCTTTACGAGTTCACTTGATTAATAGGGTTAAAATGCAAATTTAATAAAATAATCTTAAACGATCCTGATTAAATAAGTAAGTAAGAAAAAATATAAGAAATTTTGGATTCTTTTTGTTATCAAAATTCTTCAAGTGAAAGAAATGACTAGATTATCAAAACTAGCAAAAAAAGTGAAAACATAAAATAAAGAAGGGAAAATAAATACAATTAGCATCTAAAAATTTAATTAGCCGAAAACCAAATTGCAATATACGCACGAAACTCTAACCTTAACGAAACAGAAAGCAAATAGTTTAGAGCGAAGTTTCGCTCCATTTATAAAAATTCTTGCCTGAGGAGGTGCATATTGGAAAAATCAGCTTGCTATACGTTAAACCACTTTTTGATTTCCACCGTCTTTTTAATTAAGATTACTATAAATTATAATAAATTTAATAATATGGTTTTAATTTTTAATAAAAACTTAAATAATTTTAACATAATAAAATTTCTATATTAAGAATTAAGATTAGTGATAAATTATAAATTTAGTATATTGCGTAAATTTAAATATTATTAAATTTATATAATTTATAGTAATCTTAATTAAAAAGACGGTGGAAATCAAAAAGTTGTTTTACGTATAGCAAGCTGACTTTTCCAATATGCACCTCCTCAGGCAAGAATTTTTATAATTGGAGCGAAACTTCGCTCTAAACTATTGCATAGAAGTTTCGTTCTAACGTCAGAATATCGTGCATATATCTGCAATATATTTTTCGATATAATTAAATTTCAAATCTCTCTAAAATGTATATATTTTCCCTTATTTAAAACTTTTATGATTTTATACGATATTTAAGAATTCATAAATTTTGATTAATCTATTCATTTACTTTCACTAAAAAAATATTACCTTATCAAAATTCTTCATTTGAGTGAATTGACTAGCTTCTCGTCACTAGCAAAGAAAGTGCAAAGATAAAATATTGTAGGGGAATTAAATTCAATTAGCCTCTAAAAATTTATGTTAGCCGAAATAGAGCCAAAGTTTCAATATAGTGGTTGCCAACTTTAACCTTAACGAAGGAGAAAGCAAATCAACTTAACTTTTCGATCGCTCATTTTAGCAAGAATAAACTTGGATGGTATTTTTTCTTCTCAAATTTAATTATCTTTCTTTGCCTATTTTCTTAATTTTACTTAATCGTTTGAAACTAAATTTTATTTTCTGTGATTTTTCTATTTTATTTTTATTTATTTAATATTTTTGTCACCTCTTCAGAAAATTTTTTTTTATTCGTTAATTTTTACAGATATTCCATACTCTTTAAACTTTTGTTTTATTTTTGGTATTTCTTCATGATTTAAGATGTATCAAATAAATGCAGATTTCGTTTTTAAAAAATCAAAGATTCGGAAATGTAATATTCGGAGTCTATTATATTTTAATTATTTCTTTTTATTGCAATTTAATCATCATTTTCATCTATATTTTTTTTAACTTTTCTGTTATTCGTATATGAAAATTTTTATTCTTTTTAAATTTCCTCACAATCATATTTTTGCTAAGACTTAACCTTTTGAATTTTATCTTCTTTTAATTTTCAGAAATTTAAATTAATATTTTGAGTCTTACGATTGTATTCTAAAATGTTTTTACTCGAGTCTAGAGAGTTACTTTTAAATGTATATCATACAATCCAATTTCTTAATCGGTCAAATTAATAGGGTATAAGCTACTGCTATTTTTACTGTCTAAGTCTAGAGGTCATTACTAATTTTTATCTTTTAAATCCTAATGTTTGTTAATTCAATGCTCATGGGTTGAGGCTATTAATTTTTATTTACAGTTCCAATAAACATAGACTTACATTTTCTAGAGAAAATTTCAAAATTATTATAATTTAGATGGAGTACAAAATGTTCTAAATTCATTATAGTAGCAAATTTATTATTAGTTTTTATAATTTAGTTACTTTCTTAGCAGTTTTAAAGATCTGAAAGCATTCGAAAAAGAAAATCTTGATTTTATCATCATATAATTGATTAACTATTGAAAAAATACTACATATATTTGTAATTATATGAATTAAAAAATTAAGTAGTAGAAAGAAATATGTTCTTCACAAGACTAAATCGTAAGGAAATTTAACAAAAATTCAATACAATTACAATATATGTGATTTAGAATAACATATATTTGTAATTTTACAATTCTAACTTGAATGCAGACTTTAATTGCATCAAAAATTGTTAAAGTCACTTTTTAGATAATGCTCTTGAGTTCAGCTTGAGTTACCCTTCTTTAAACTGCTCAATTATTTTTATTGTTCAGATTATTATTGCTTACTTGCTGCTTAAAAAACATAGTTGTTTGAGATAAAGGTAAATTGACATTAATAAGATTTTGATAAATTAAATATAATGTTAGGATGATTGTGATTTGAGAATTTAGTATTTAAAATCTATTAAAATAAAATTAGCAGTTAATATATTAAAATATAATATATTCGAATAATTGTATTTAAATAAATAAAATAATTATTATTATTTTTAATTGATATAAATTATAGATATTGTTTAACCCTATTGTTAGATATGATAAAACAAACAAATTAACATTATTTTGTCAAAATTTAAACCTTTAGAACCATAAAATATAAAAACTTCAATTTTTTCTCTTAATAGCAAATGCCTAGGAGAAATGATTCACTCAATAAAAGAACATATCCTGTTACAATTTAATAATTTTATTTTTTTTCCTTTATATTTAATTGTTACGTTAAGTTTAAATAGGATTATTTTTAATATGGATTCTCATAATTTTGAGTCAAATAAATCATAAAATAATTGTCATGATATTGATTCTAACTTTTTAATGTCAAGTATTATTTTATTCAAACAAAGGAAGGCATTAAAAGAGTATTGCTTATTAAAGATGGCTGCTAATTTTATTTGCTCAGTTTGATTATCATCATAATATTTGCATTTAAAATTATAAGATTAAAATCAAATCAAAATATGTACTTAATTAGAATTATATTATTCTCAACTAACTTTTATCCCAATCTCTTTTATGTAACAATTAAAGAAACGAAGAAGTAAAATGAGTGATAAACATTATTGATTAAATTAACTTTTAACGTTTAAATCATCTTGAAATGATTGAATATTCGATATTAAAGTCATCTCACTTGTCCCCTCCATTTCCAGAATCAACTCACTCAGAAATATCTCTTGCATCCTCATTTTCCTGGTCGGCTAATAGGGGTTTATAGCATTTTTATTTTTATGTTATAGTACCCTTGTGCCAACACTCATGGCTGCTAATGCCTCTTAGGTTTTTCATTTTGCCTTAAAAGCTAACTGTGCAGAACCCCCTTGAGCCACCAATCACTAAAATAATAAATTATAATTAAATAGTTCTAACTTAATTACGTTTTTAAGGACATCCTTTGCTCCATGAAATTAAAATTGTTTTCTTGTGCACTTACAAGAAGATATCGTGTTGAATATGGATTTTATATTCACAAACAATCCTCTTGCAATATACTTTGAAAGATGAAGAAGCTATATGTCATTCAAGTCAAAGCCACATATTAACAGAATAATATTTAGAAAATAGTGTAATTATCTGCCTAATAGTTTATTTGTTCAAAGCTTCAACACTATCTAGTCATCTCAATTATGGGATATTAAATAAAATTAAAAATCTATACAACACTCTATTCTGCACTGTAATGAAACAGATATCATGTTAAGTTAACAATGATAGATATTAAATAAAAAATAACTGTATAATTTCCCCAAATTCAATTTATGATACAAAGAAAGCATATAATTTCTGTATTTTTGAAGTCATCTTAGTTTCTAAACATGTTCTTTGAAAGTTCTAATGTCTTTAGAGCAAATAGAATTTTAACCATTGCGATTTTCTTATTCTTTTTAGATCATAAAAATCGGTCTTCTATATTAAGCCCGTCTAGACTCTCAATTGTATCTAAAGAATTTATATTTTTAAAAAAATGTCCATAAAAATAATGCATTATAAATTTAAATGTCATATTCTTAAGCATTTATTTATTTAAAGTCCTTTGATAGTCGAATTCTTAATGCAATCTAAATTGAATACTGAAATAACACAATTGATCATAGTTTTCTATTCTAGTAATTGTATTTCTTAATTAACCAACCCTTCCAAGTTTAGCAGAAAATTCTTAATTAAACATGCTTCAAAATTGATTTCATTAAGCATTTTGCTTAATATGAATGAGCTTGTTGAAAAAAAACATCAATGATTTGGAAGTATATTTTTATATACCTTAAAATTTAGAACAAGCAAGTTAATGTACGATAAACATTAAGTAATAATTATTTTAATCAGTAATTTAAAACTACAGAAAAAATAATATTTCTGAATGCAAATAGTTAAATGGCATATCTAGAATTGTTGAATATTTTCCCAAGACATGACATGCCTTGATTAAACAATTCTTGACTGATAAATACCATGCTCATCATTTTGAATTTTTTGCTAATCTTCGATTTGAGATCCTTTAGACATTTATCTGGCAACTGATATTGTTGATGAAATTTCTAATTACGAATATATTAATTACATACTTTAATCTTAATTGAATTTGAATTTAAGAAACTATAAATTTAATTTAAATAATTAAACATACAATGGTAACTTAATTAATTAATCAATCATCATCTTCGTCATCATTGTCTAAGTTTTCATCGAACTAAACTATGCCTTGCTATCAGTTTATTTTTTTCGAACCATATATATAATTTTACTTAGTAGGGGTCCTCTGTTAATCTTAAAATCAATTTTTTATTAAAGCACACTCATCTAGAGCACAATCTAAATATTTTTATAGAAATCTTTTAAATTTAATGCAAGAATAAATGTGAAAATCCTCTTTAAAAAGTTAAAAGTCCTTCTTAAGTATAAATATTTTTCATTGCGTTGAAGAATCCTTTGTTTTCATTTTTATTCAAGAGACAATGACCTCGTTTACTTTGGCACTCTAGTCTCCGTTGAATATTTAAGAAGGTGAAAGCGAGACTCTTGAAGAAAACACTGAAAGTATAATTAGTATAAATATCCATTTAATTTCTCAATTTCAATCCAATTATATACATATTCAAATCAAATATTTATTGTAGCTTACTCATATTTTTACAGATATTACTTG
>ARYC01020899.1:0-15250 GCA_000711775.1 Oxytricha trifallax
TCTTCTTATATAATTACGAGGAAATAAGGCTTAAACATACTGCCTTTAAACAAGGAATGATTTATTTATTTTTCAATCATTGGCATCAGCATCAAGGTGCAATTAATTTAAAGATTAATGCTACAAATAGACTCTCTTTGCCTCTAATTGAGAAAGTGTCAAATATGGGAGTACAAAAAAAGATTAAAATTTCATTAGCTTTCAAGTTTCAAAAGAATGCTGACTTCATTTATAACCTGAAGATGGTATAAGTTTCTTTAAATGTTTTAATCATTGATAAATATCCTTGCCTTTAAATTAGACTTTCCCTTCAGGACCTTTCACCAGGTTCTTGTAAAATAAAAATAAACTTTCGTTTCTTGATATTCTTTACAAAGCGCGAAAAATATAAAGGAAGATCACTTAAATCATAAGTAAAATTCTTTACGAGTTCACTTGATTTAATAGCCTTATAATGCAAATTTAATGAAATATTCTAAAACGATCCTGATTAAATAAGTAAGAAAATTAAAAGAAATTTTTTGTGATTATTTTTGTTATAAGAATTATTCATTTGAGTGAATTGACTAGCTTCTCGTCACAAGCCAAGAAAGTGCAAATATAAAATAATGTAGGGGAATTAAATTCAATTAGTCTCTTACAATTCATTTTAGCCGAAACAAAGCCAAAGTTACAATATAGTGGTTGCCAACATTAACCTTAACGAAAAAGAAAGCAAATCAACCTAACTTTTCGATCGCTCATTTAGCAAGAAGATGATTGGCTGGCATCTTTAGAAGCTTTATAAGTTGTATTGCCTTCTATAATCATTAGGATTTAATTGAGGTAAACAAACAAATTTAATACTGAGTTGAATCTTTTAAATACAAATTTAGTCTCTTTTTAAAAAACCATGTTCTCTTTTGCTCTCTAAGATTACTTGTCTTATCTTATTTCAAAGGTATTTCACTTATAAACATATTCTTTCAAAGCGCTTTGAAACTATTTCTCAATCTATATATGATTAAGACAAATACTTTGAAGAAGACTTTCAAGATGGTAACATAACTTATCTCCTAGAAAGTCAGCGAGTGAGGACTAATAACTTTATCTACGCCTTTTCCAAAATGAAGATCGTTTAAACTACTTTTGTATTGAACTCTCAAATACTACTAACTCTATTTCTGATGCTGCTTTAATTCTTTGCTTATTAGTAGGGTAGAAGTTAAAGGCTCTTTTTTTTCATAACTAACTTTCAATTAGCTAATGATGTAAGCATATTCTTCTTATATAATTACGAGGAAATAAGGCTTAAACATACTGCCTTTAAACAAGGAATGATTTATTTATTTTTCAATCATTGGCTTCGGCATCAAGGTGCAATTAGTTTAAAGATTAATGCTACAAATACACTCTCTTTGCCTCTAATTGACAAAGTGTCAAATATGGGAGTACAAAAAAAGATTAAAATTTCAATAGCTTCAAGTTTCAAAAGAATGCTGACTTCATTTATAACCTGAAGATGGTATAAGTTTCTTTAAATGTTTTAATCATTGATAAATATCCTTGCCTTTAAATTAGACTTTCCCTTCAGGACCTTTCACCAGGTTCTTGTAAAATAAAAATAAACATTCGTTTCTTGATATTCTTTACAAAGCGCGAAAAATCTAAAGGAAGATCTCCTTAATCATAAGTAAAATTCTTTACGAGTTCACTTGATTTAATAGGGTTAAAATGCAAATTTAATAAAATAATCTTAAACGATCTGATTAAATAAGTAAGAAAAAAAAAAGAAAAATTTTTGATTATTTTTGTTATAAAAATTATTCATTGAGTGAATTGACTAGCTTCTCGTCACAAGCAAAGAAAGTGCAAAGATAAAATAATGTAGGGGAATTAAATTCAATTAGCCTCTAACAATTTATGTTAGCCGAAATAGAGCCAAAGTTTCAATATAGTGGTTGCCAACTTTAACCTTAACGAAGGAGAAAGCAAATCAACTTAAGTTATTGATCGCTCATTTAGCAAGAAGATGATTGGCTGGCATCTTTAGAAGCTTTATAAGTTGTATTGCCTTCTATAATCATTAGGATTTAATTGAGGTAAACAAACAAATTAAATACTGAGTCGAATCTTTTAAATACAAATTTAGTCTCTTTTTTTAAAAAACCATGTTCTCTTTTGCTCTCTAAGATTACTTGTCTTATCTTATTTCAAAGGTATTTCACTTATAAACATATTCTTTCAAAGGCGCATTGAAACTATATCTCAATCTATATATGATTAAGACAAATACTTTGAAGAAGACTTTCAAGATGGTAACATACCTTATCTCCTAGAAAGTCAGCGAGTTAGGACTAATAACTTTATCTACGCCTTTTCCAAAATGAAGATCGTTTAAACTACTTTTGTATTGAACTCTCTAATACTACTAACTCTATTTCTGATGCTGCTTTAATTCTTTGCTTATTAGTAGGGTAGAAGTTAAAGGCTCTTTCTTTCCATAACTAACTTTCAATTAGCTAATGATGCAAGCATATTCTTCTTATATAATTACGAGGAAATAAGGCTTAAACATACTGCCTTTAAACAAGGAATGATTTATTTATTTTTCAATCATTGGCATCAGCATCAAGGTGCAATTAATTTAAAGATTAATGCTACAAATAGACTCTCTTTGCCTCTAATTGAGAAAGTGTCAAATATGGGAGTACAAAAAAAGATTAAAATTTCATTAGCTTTCAAGTTTCAAAAGAATGCTGACTTCATTTATAACCTGAAGATGGTATAAGTTTCTTTAAATGTTTTAATCATTGATAAATATCCTTGCCTTTAAATTAGACTTTCCCTTCAGGACCTTTCACCAGGTTCTTGTAAAATAAAAATAAACATTCGTTTCTTGATATTCTTTACAAAGCGCGAAAAATCTAAAGGAAGATCTCCTTAATCATAAGTAAAATTCTTTACGAGTTCACTTGATTTAATAGGGTTAAAATGCAAATTTAATAAAATAATCTTAAACGATCCTGATTAAATAAGTAAGTAAGAAAAAATATAAGAAATTTTTGATTCTTTTTGTTATCAAAATTCTTCATTTGAGTGAATTGACTAGCTTCTCGTCACTAGCAAAGAAAGTGCAAAGATAAAATAATGTAGGGGAATTAAATTCAATTAGCCTCTAACAATTTATGTTAGCCGAAATAGAGCCAAAGTTTCAATATAGTGGTTGCCAACTTTAACCTTAACGAAGGAGAAAGCAAATCAACTTAAGTTATTGATCGCTCATTTTAGCAAGAAGATGATTGGCTGGCATCTTTTAGAAGCTTTATAAGTTGTATTGCCTTCTATAATCATTAGGATTTAATTGAGGTAAACAAACAAATTTAATACTGAGTTGAATCTTTTAAATACAAATTTAGTCTCTTTTTTTAAAAAAACCATGTTCTCTTTTGCTCTCTAAGATTACTTGTCTTATCTTATTTCAAAGGTATTTCACTTATAAACATATTCTTTCAAAGGCGCTTTGAAACTATTTCTCAATCTATATATGATTAAGACAAATACTTTGAAGAAGACTTTCAAGATGGTAACATACCTTATCTCCTAGAAAGTCAGCGAGTGAGGACTAATAACTTTATCTACGCCTTTTCCAAAATGAAGATCGTTTAAACTACTTTTGTATTGAACTCTCAAATACTACTAACTCTATTTCTGATGCTGCTTTAATTCTTTGCTTATTAGTAGGGTAGAAGTTAAAGGCTCTTTCTTTCCATAACTAACTTTCAATTAGCTAATGATGCAAGCATATTCTTCTTATATAATTACGAGGAAATAAGGCTTAAACATACTGCCTTTAAACAAGGAATGATTTATTTATTTTTCAATCATTGGCATCAGCATCAAGGTGCAATTAATTTAAAGATTAATGCTACAAATAGACTCTCTTTGCCTCTAATTGAGAAAGTGTCAAATATGGGAGTACAAAAAAAGATTAAAATTTCATTAGCTTTCAAGTTTCAAAAGAATGCTGACTTCATTTATAACCTGAAGATGGTATAAGTTTCTTTAAATGTTTTAATCATTGATAAATATCCTTGCCTTTAAATTAGACTTTCCCTTCAGGACCTTTCACCAGGTTCTTGTAAAATAAAAATAAACATTCGTTTCTTGATATTCTTTACAAAGCGCGAAAAATCTAAAGGAAGATCTCCTTAATCATAAGTAAAATTCTTTACGAGTTCACTTGATTTAATAGGGTTAAAATGCAAATTTAATAAAATAATCTTAAACGATCCTGATTAAATAAGTAAGTAAGAAAAAATATAAGAAATTTTGGATTCTTTTTTTTTAATGTAAAATTTTTTTAGTGAAAGTAAATGATTAGATTAATCAAAATTTATGAATTCTTAAAAATCGTATAAAATCATAAAAGTCTTAAATAAGGGAAAATTTATACATTTTAGAGATATTTGAAATTTAATTATCTCGAAAACTATATTGCAGATATACGCACGATATTCTGACGTTAGTGCGAAACTTCTATCCAATAGTTTAGAGCGAAGTTTCGCTCCATTTATAAAAATTCTTGCCTGAGGAGGTGCATATTGGAAAAATCAGCTTGCTATACGTTAAACCACTTTTTGATTTCCACCGTCTTTTTAATTAAGATTACTATAAATTATAATAAATTTAATAATATGGTTTTAATTTTTAATAAAAACTTAAATAATTTTAACATAATAAAATTTCTATATTAAGAATTAAGATTAGTGATAAATTATAAATTTAGTATATTGCGTAAATTTAAATATTATTAAATTTATTATAATTTATAGTAATCTTAATTAAAAAGACGGTGGAAATCAAAAAGTTGTTTTACGTATAGCAAGCTGACTTTTCCAATATGCACCTCCTCAGGCAAGAATTTTTATAATTGGAGCGAAACTTCGCTCTAAACTATTGCATAGAAGTTTCGTTCTAACGTCAGAATATCGTGCATATATCTGCAATATATTTTTCGATATAATTAAATTTCAAATCTCTCTAAAATGTATATATTTTCCCTTATTTAAAACTTTTATGATTTTATACGATATTTAAGAATTCATAAATTTTGATTAATCTATTCATTTACTTTCACTAAAAAAATATTACCTTATCAAAATTCTTCATTTGAGTGAATTGACTAGCTTCTCGTCACTAGCAAAGAAAGTGCAAAGATAAAATATTGTAGGGGAATTAAATTCAATTAGCCTCTAAAAATTTATGTTAGCCGAAATAGAGCCAAAGTTTCAATATAGTGGTTGCCAACTTTAACCTTAACGAAGGAGAAAGCAAATCAACTTAACTTTTCGATCGCTCATTTTAGCAAGAATAAACTTGGATGGTATTTTTTCTTCTCAAATTTAATTATCTTTCTTTGCCTATTTTCTTAATTTTACTTAATCGTTTGAAACTAAATTTTATTTTCTGTGATTTTTCTATTTTATTTTTATTTATTTAATATTTTTGTCACCTCTTCAGAAAATTTTTTTTTATTCGTTAATTTTTACAGATATTCCATACTCTTTAAACTTTTGTTTTATTTTTGGTATTTCTTCATGATTTAAGATGTATCAAATAAATGCAGATTTCGTTTTTAAAAAATCAAAGATTCGGAAATGTAATATTCGGAGTCTATTATATTTTAATTATTTCTTTTTATTGCAATTTAATCATCATTTTCATCTATATTTTTTTTAACTTTTCTGTTATTCGTATATGAAAATTTTTATTCTTTTTAAATTTCCTCACAATCATATTTTTGCTAAGACTTAACCTTTTGAATTTTATCTTCTTTTAATTTTCAGAAATTTAAATTAATATTTTGAGTCTTACGATTGTATTCTAAAATGTTTTTACTCGAGTCTAGAGAGTTACTTTTAAATGTATATCATACAATCCAATTTCTTAATCGGTCAAATTAATAGGGTATAAGCTACTGCTATTTTTACTGTCTAAGTCTAGAGGTCATTACTAATTTTTATCTTTTAAATCCTAATGTTTGTTAATTCAATGCTCATGGGTTGAGGCTATTAATTTTTATTTACAGTTCCAATAAACATAGACTTACATTTTCTAGAGAAAATTTCAAAATTATTATAATTTAGATGGAGTACAAAATGTTCTAAATTCATTATAGTAGCAAATTTATTATTAGTTTTTATAATTTAGTTACTTTCTTAGCAGTTTTAAAGATCTGAAAGCATTCGAAAAAGAAAATCTTGATTTTATCATCATATAATTGATTAACTATTGAAAAAATACTACATATATTTGTAATTATATGAATTAAAAAATTAAGTAGTAGAAAGAAATATGTTCTTCACAAGACTAAATCGTAAGGAAATTTAACAAAAATTCAATACAATTACAATATATGTGATTTAGAATAACATATATTTGTAATTTTACAATTCTAACTTGAATGCAGACTTTAATTGCATCAAAAATTGTTAAAGTCACTTTTTAGATAATGCTCTTGAGTTCAGCTTGAGTTACCCTTCTTTAAACTGCTCAATTATTTTTATTGTTCAGATTATTATTGCTTACTTGCTGCTTAAAAAACATAGTTGTTTGAGATAAAGGTAAATTGACATTAATAAGATTTTGATAAATTAAATATAATGTTAGGATGATTGTGATTTGAGAATTTAGTATTTAAAATCTATTAAAATAAAATTAGCAGTTAATATATTAAAATATAATATATTCGAATAATTGTATTTAAATAAATAAAATAATTATTATTATTTTTAATTGATATAAATTATAGATATTGTTTAACCCTATTGTTAGATATGATAAAACAAACAAATTAACATTATTTTGTCAAAATTTAAACCTTTAGAACCATAAAATATAAAAACTTCAATTTTTTCTCTTAATAGCAAATGCCTAGGAGAAATGATTCACTCAATAAAAGAACATATCCTGTTACAATTTAATAATTTTATTTTTTTTCCTTTATATTTAATTGTTACGTTAAGTTTAAATAGGATTATTTTTAATATGGATTCTCATAATTTTGAGTCAAATAAATCATAAAATAATTGTCATGATATTGATTCTAACTTTTTAATGTCAAGTATTATTTTATTCAAACAAAG
Organism: Oxytricha trifallax; assembly: GCA_000711775.1. Classification (NCBI taxonomy): domain Eukaryota; phylum Ciliophora; class Spirotrichea; order Sporadotrichida; family Oxytrichidae; genus Oxytricha; species Oxytricha trifallax. Next base: position 7,128 of record ARYC01020899.1, read on the forward strand.
GAAGGCATTAAAAGAGTATTGCTTATTAAAAATGGCTGCTAATTCTAATGGTTAAGTTTGATTATCATAATATTTGTATTTAAAATGAAAAGAATATATTGAAATCAAATATTTACATTATAAAATTATAATTTTTCTCAACTAACTTTTATCCCAATTTTATTTTATGACAATGAAAGAAAAGAATAAGTAAAATGTCTGATAAAAATTATTGATTAAATTAACTTTTAACGTTTAAATCATCTTGAAATGATTGAATATTCGATATTAAAGTCATCTCACTTGTCCCCTCCATTTCCAGAATCAACTCACTCAGAAATATCTCTTGCATCCTCATTTTCCTGGTCGGCTAATAGGGGTTTATAGCATTTTTATTTTTATGTTATAGTACCCTTGTGCCAACACTCATGGCTGCTAATGCCTCTTAGGTTTTTCATTTTGCCTTAAAAGCTAACTGTGCAGAACCCCCTTGAGCCACCAATCACTAAAATAATAAATTATAATTAAATAGTTCTAACTTAATTACGTTTTTAAGGACATCCTTTGCTCCATGAAATTAAAATTGTTTTCTTGTGCACTTACAAGAAGATATCGTGTTGAATATGGATTTTATATTCACAAACAATCCTCTTGCAATATACTTTGAAAGATGAAGAAGCTATATGTCATTCAAGTCAAAGCCACATATTAACAGAATAATATTTAGAAAATAGTGTAATTATCTGCCTAATAGTTTATTTGTTCAAAGCTTCAACACTATCTAGTCATCTCAATTATGGGATATTAAATAAAATTAAAAATCTATACAACACTCTATTCTGCACTGTAATGAAACAGATATCATGTTAAGTTAACAATGATAGATATTAAATAAAAAATAACTGTATAATTTCCCCAAATTCAATTTATGATACAAAGAAAGCATATAATTTCTGTATTTTTGAAGTCATCTTAGTTTCTAAACATGTTCTTTGAAAGTTCTAATGTCTTTAGAGCAAATAGAATTTTAACCATTGCGATTTTCTTATTCTTTTTAGATCATAAAAATCGGTCTTCTATATTAAGCCCGTCTAGACTCTCAATTGTATCTAAAGAATTTATATTTTTAAAAAAATGTCCATAAAAATAATGCATTATAAATTTAAATGTCATATTCTTAAGCATTTATTTATTTAAAGTCCTTTGATAGTCGAATTCTTAATGCAATCTAAATTGAATACTGAAATAACACAATTGATCATAGTTTTCTATTCTAGTAATTGTATTTCTTAATTAACCAACCCTTCCAAGTTTAGCAGAAAATTCTTAATTAAACATGCTTCAAAATTGATTTCATTAAGCATTTTGCTTAATATGAATGAGCTTGTTGAAAAAAAACATCAATGATTTGGAAGTATATTTTTATATACCTTAAAATTTAGAACAAGCAAGTTAATGTACGATAAACATTAAGTAATAATTATTTTAATCAGTAATTTAAAACTACAGAAAAAATAATATTTCTGAATGCAAATAGTTAAATGGCATATCTAGAATTGTTGAATATTTTCCCAAGACATGACATGCCTTGATTAAACAATTCTTGACTGATAAATACCATGCTCATCATTTTGAATTTTTTGCTAATCTTCGATTTGAGATCCTTTAGACATTTATCTGGCAACTGATATTGTTGATGAAATTTCTAATTACGAATATATTAATTACATACTTTAATCTTAATTGAATTTGAATTTAAGAAACTATAAATTTAATTTAAATAATTAAACATACAATGGTAACTTAATTAATTAATCAATCATCATCTTCGTCATCATTGTCTAAGTTTTCATCGAACTAAACTATGCCTTGCTATCAGTTTATTTTTTTCGAACCATATATATAATTTTACTTAGTAGGGGTCCTCTGTTAATCTTAAAATCAATTTTTTATTAAAGCACACTCATCTAGAGCACAATCTAAATATTTTTATAGAAATCTTTTAAATTTAATGCAAGAATAAATGTGAAAATCCTCTTTAAAAAGTTAAAAGTCCTTCTTAAGTATAAATATTTTTCATTGCGTTGAAGAATCCTTTGTTTTCATTTTTATTCAAGAGACAATGACCTCGTTTACTTTGGCACTCTAGTCTCCGTTGAATATTTAAGAAGGTGAAAGCGAGACTCTTGAAGAAAACACTGAAAGTATAATTAGTATAAATATCCATTTAATTTCTCAATTTCAATCCAATTATATACATATTCAAATCAAATATTTATTGTAGCTTACTCATATTTTTACAGATATTACTTGGGATATGCATCATTATACGTTTCTGAACATTTAAATACACTTTAGCTTTAAAATTGAGCAATTCTTGCGTCTATTTTGCATAATAAATCTAGCTTCAGCAACATGGAGGATGCAATTTATAATCAGCCATGCAACTCAGCGCACAGTATTGTACAATAGGATTCTTTTTTAACTGTTATATTTGCGAAGGAAATCTTTCAACAGTGTATATTACCAGGTCAGCGTTTAATTTTTGAAAGAATACTATTTTAGACATCTAATACCGCTATCCTTGTAAATCCTTATTTATAAAAATCAAGGCAAGCCTCGAAAAAAGAGCAATATATAAGAGCTTATTTGGACTCTTAAAAAATATTTAATGAAATATTTAGAATAATATATCAGCCTTACTTTGCTATTTATTAATTTAACTTAGCTATACTTGGCTTATTACTATGAAAAAAATTAGTTTGTGCGAATCAATAAGAAGCATTCCATTACCTACGGTTAAAGTTCCAGCTAGAAATCAGTAAAAAAAATGAGCATTATAAAGACTAGGACTGTTGGCATAAAGAATTGATCGTCTATATTAGATCAGCAAACACACTAAAATCATTGTTTTTTATATATAATTTTATATCTTACAATAGCATGCATTGAGCAAATGATGTTATTTTCTTAATACCGTCTCTATAGAAATTGAATGTAAAATTATTAAGCAAACTAACCAAATATTCATTTTGTGCGAACGAAATTCTGCTTACAAATCCTACTTAACCCTCATCTCTTATCATTTACTTAATGTTTTTTTTATATGGATTAATTTTTTTGGAGCTTCTATGGTTTAAGTTCATTGAAAATATTGAGGAGCTTTAATTACTTTGGTTATTTTCCATTACTAATAATACAAACGAGACTCATATAAATTATTATAGATTTTTTAAAAGTAAACAAATATATGCATTTTAAAATTAATAAGTTATTTTAAGGAAATATAAACTAAGAGCAAGTTTCGCAATAATAAAAAAGCCAATATATTTAGGACTAGATAAAGAAATATTCTTTATCAACTTCGAAATTTAAATGATAACAATGAATAAGATATTGAAAAGTAAAGATATTATTAATTCTATTTGTAACAATGATGTATATATATCATAAATTATAAAGTATTTACTTTATAAGCAGTAATAATAGACAAGTTACGCATAAATTATTATGCACCATCAAAAGTAAGTCCACTCGAACTAAATAATATTCCTCTTAAACCATATCTAGAAACTATATAAATTCTCCCGCTTATTATTAAGGTACTAAGAATTCTCGAGAGAAATAAAGCAGAATATAATGATTAGCTGAAGGAATAACATTAAATAAGATTATAAAAATATGGCAGAATAAATAATGATATCAATCTATATAGTATTTAAATTTTATTTGACTATTATATATTAATCATACTTATCAAGCCATTTTTAATCATATTTTATAGAATTCTATTTAATTAAGTAAAAAAACTACTAACAATATGTGAACAACCAAGAGGACGATATGCTAACTCTGAAACAACAGTAGAATAGTAGAAATAGACTATAATTCAGTCAAAATTAAGGAAAATAAGCTTAAGAGAAATATATAATATGAGGGAAAATATATATATAGAAAACAATTCGTTATCTGGAGTTACGAATCAAAGTATATAATTACAAGCAAGAGAAAAAGATATCATCAAGAGGCTTATTTTTCATAAGAATTTGATATTAATAAAGCAAACCAACTATTTTTAAATAATAAATCATTCAATAACTTTCATTATATAAAAAGTAACTTGAAAAAATAGAAAAAGAAATTCGTAGAATGAAAGACCAAGAATGCGATGTTACTACTCTAAATATCAAGAAGAATTGTACTCGAGGTACAAACAAGTTGTGCTCCAAAGATAAAAAACTATGATAAATGCCTGATAATAACAAAACGAAATTTAACAGCAAAAAAATTTCGTGGACAACTAAAAGCGAAATAGAATGAAGTACTTAATGATGGTTTTGGCAAAATTAACTTATATAGGAAGCTAAACTAACAATAATATACTGGCAAATACAGGGGAAATAATAATGAGTAAAAGTTACCAAAAGGCCTGCGAGAAAGTATAGTTTAAAATCACAGATATAAATTATGAGGTGTTATGCAAGGAATGAGATAAATAATTTGCTCCCAGACACTCCTTATTGATTAATAATGAATTCATAAATAATTTAGAGAAGCCTAGGTTTTAAGAAAAACTTCTTGATAGAGAATCATATATAAGATAATCACACTCAAATTTATCACAAAAATTCATGCTACTTCTTCTAACTTGATTTCTCTGCGAATGCTTCGAGCTCTTAAGCAGCATTTTGAATCCATTCCTAAGTTTCTCATTATTTCCTTGAGTTTCTAAAATAAATAATAACTTTCTTTTTTAATTGCGAACTTTAATCTTATTTATGCATTACGCTTGCTCTTTTTCTGAGATAGTTACGCATTAAATTTTGATATCAACATATATTCTGCTTCTTAGCTCACATTATGTTGCTATTAGGTATGTTAGATTAAGCTGCTAAAGTAGTAAATTTGTGTTTCATAACATTAACCATGCCTCCGTATTCATCTCCATCAATCTCAATATTTTTTTGATGATTATCGTGAAAATCTAATCCTAGTAAATTTTGTTATTTATAATTATCCGTGTCAAACACACTTTTTATAGCATGATTTACCCATATTTTAAACAGTACTTAGAGTTGATGTTAAATATAAATTAATCATACATTTGCTCAAGCTTCAACCTTTTAAAAGGATGAATCTTGAACACTAATTAAGTTTTATATTAATATAGATTAATGGACATTAATAAATATTATTGTTAATTTTAAAGTATATTTATATTATTTCCTTATTTAGTTTTGAGATCCATATGGAACTATATATAAATCTATATGGATTGTTAGAGTGCTTTTTAATGATTCTTTAATCTAAATTAATGGACATAATGTAGTTAAACTGTCTTAGTAGAACATTATCCTAAATCAATTTAGATTTATTAAAATTCCCTTTGGAATTAAAGAGAATATATAAAGAGCATTTAATCATATTAAAATTATTGTCAAGCGTCAACCTTTAAAAACGTTGAAGCGAGCTTCAAAGTTTAACAAAGGTTGAAGCTTGATAATTAGTACAGTTATCAAATGAGATCTTTAAATTAAATATTAATATTTATTTCTTAATATTTAAATACATTTAAAAAATGGAAAGTTAAAGATTTTTTTTCCCTTTCTACTCCTTCCTCTGCAACTAGAATTGTATATAGCATGGCTTTTTATAATTAGTGTTTAACAGTTGCTAGTCTTTATTATATTAACTCTTGAGCTTGTTACTATATTGCCACTTGATTAAGTTCCTTTATGAAACCATAGCCTTGATTAATGAGATTTCTATTTCAAAATAACATTCAAACAAATAACTGATAACAGTAAAATATATAACTAACGCATCAAGTCACTTCAATACCTCATAATACCCTCATGTTGGACTGCTCACCGTTATTTAACTTCTCACATATTCATATTATCTAATAAATTCTCATTAATGAGCTCTGGTTCAACTGCTCAATTATAAACTATAATTTGATTTGATCTCTCAGCATCAAATTAATATTTAAATAAATTCTCTATTAGATTAATTAAACACTTTCCCCTAATTAAGTGAAATAATTCCTTTTTTCATCCTTAATCAGATCTTTTCCTGAAATAAATGATTCTTCAATAACTGAGTAATAACCTTCGTGCTAATTAGCTATGATATATTGTTTAACTACAAGTCTATTCCCAGCATTACTAAAACTAATAGATTGTAATAAATTTGTGTAAAAGATTAAGTTTTTACTAAAAACTAAGTCATTTAAATATTTTTTAATTTAATAATTTCTTCATTAAAAATTATACTAATTTTACAAAATTTATCCTCATATCTCTTTTTATTGAATTTAGCATATTCATATTCACAAACCTATAAAAAAAAATTAGATTGTTGGGTTTACTTAGTGGTATCCTAATATATAGGATATATTTTATTGTATTTACTGTGAGTAGTTCTAATATACCTATCTTATGAAATGATGGCATATTTTCCTAAATTACTCAGAGTTTTACCACAGAATTTCAAACCATAAGTCCTGGCTTTATTTGCCTTTATTTGTATTTTAAAACAATGCTCATCTGTATCAGTTGAAAAGAAAACTTTTTCTCCCATTAACCTGTGAAAGTTAGCGATTGAATCGCAAAGTGTAGCTGTGTACAAATCCCCAGTTTCTAGAGTTGCATTCAAATAAAATAATGAAGAGGTAATTATTTCCATTTATCTTTTTCTATTATTAATAGGATCTTATTAATTTTATGAGTAATTATAAAAGTGGTTTAGTTTTGTTCTTTGAAATGTTTTTGGTAAAAATTACAGTGATTTTTAAGCATTTATTTTAATTGCTTATTGCTTCGATTAATCAAAGAATGAGTAAATAATCATAATTATGGGATTTATAATTATTGTGTTTTATTTATACTTATAAACATTTATTCGTGAAAGTATAATATATGTGAATACTTTGTATAAGTAATATATTAACTAATTTTTATTAAAAACATTTTTAATTTAGTATAGCAATGTATAGATTCATGTTGAAAAAAAATTAATCCAATTACAAATGCAAGGCTTAAAGATGAGCAATAATTATTCGATTAGTAATTAAAATCAAAACATTATGTGTATTAATTAAATATAAAATTAGATTATAAATGTTAATTAATATATAATACAAGGTAACTTAAATATAATAAATTTTGTAGTTAGTCATTTTAATGCAATATAAATAATTAAATATAAACTTTTTATAATTAATGAATAATTACTGATTAAATATATAATATTAATTATACTTAAATACACACTTTAAAAATACGTTCAATTTTTTGTGTGAAAAGGATACAAAGTCCTTTTATCGAATTATTGCACTAAAAAATATTGATTCAATAAATTATGAAAGATACCTCAGTTATAACTTCAGGAGTCGATAATGAACATTACATATTTGGTAATATATATTATTAAATCTTAATTATATATATTTAAAAAGGCTCTTGGAAAAGACAATTTAAGATTAGTTAAACAATGTCAGCATACTTATCTAGAGAAAAGGTAATTAAATTTACAAGTATTATATAGTAACTAATAGCTATTTTTTAACGGATGAATAAATATATATTTATTATAATAGGTTGTTGTAGCAAAATCCTAGAAAAAAATAAAGTTAGACATCCTAGTGTTATATATCTCTGTGAAGTAAGTGTACCAGCTATTTTTAAAACTATTTTTGTATTGAATCTCTAAGATACTCAGCTTAAAACCTAACTTGTGCAGATCATTGAAAATTACTAGGTGATGTATATGCAGATGGGATACCAAGCGATGGCTAGCTGTTTAAGCTAGATTAGACATAGTTTCACATCAAAGATTAACTGAGTATATGCCTGTAAATACTATTATAAATTATCTCTGGCATTGATTATTTGCATAATAGTGATGTTTTTCAAAGTGATTAGAACCTGAGAATTAACTGCTTGACTTTTTTTAAACTCTAAAAATAGTCTTTGGCCTTAATAATAAGTACAAAAAATAAAGAAACTTAAGAACAACTTGTGGTTCCGATGTTACCCAGAAAGGAGTAAAGTACTTGCAAAAATATAATAGACTTTTAATTGATATTTGGAACTCAGGAATAGTACTTTTTGCAAGTATCTGTGGGTACTTGAATTAATTTA
>ARYC01020900.1:0-20041 GCA_000711775.1 Oxytricha trifallax
TATAATTACGAGGAAATAAGGCTTAAACATACTGCCTTTAAACAAGGAATGATTTATTTATTTTTCAATCATTGGCATCAGCATCAAGGTGCAATTAATTTAAAGATTAATGCTACAAATAGACTCTCTTTGCCTCTAATTGAGAAAGTGTCAAATATGGGAGTACAAAAAAAGATTAAAATTTCATTAGCTTTCAAGTTCAAAAGAATGCTGACTTCATTTATAACCTGAAGATGGTATAAGTTTCTTTAAATGTTTTAATCATTGATAAATATCCTTGCCTTTAAATTAGACTTTCCCTTCAGGACCTTTCACCAGGTTCTTGTAAAATAAAAATAAACATTCGTTTCTTGATATTCTTTACAAAGCGCGAAAAATCTAAAGGAAGATCTCCTTAATCATAAGTAAAATTCTTTACGAGTTCACTTGATTTAATAGGGTTAAAATGCAAATTTAATAAAATAATCTTAAACGATCCTGATTAAATAAGTAAGTAAGAAAAAATATAAGAAATTTTGGATTCTTTTTTTTTAATGTAAAATTTTTTTAGTGAAAGTAAATGATTAGATTAATCAAAATTTATGAATTCTTAAAAATCGTATAAAATCATAAAAGTCTTAAATAAGGGAAAATTTATACATTTTAGAGATATTTGAAATTTAATTATCTCGAAAACTATATTGCAGATATACGCACGATATTCTGACGTTAGTGCGAAACTTCTATCCAATAGTTTAGAGCGAAGTTTCGCTCCATTTATAAAAATTCTTGCCTGAGGAGGTGCATATTGGAAAAATCAGCTTGCTATACGTTAAACCACTTTTTGATTTCCACCGTCTTTTTAATTAAGATTACTATAAATTATAATAAATTTAATAATATGTTTTAATTTTTAATAAAAACTTAAATAATTTTAACATAATAAAATTTCTATATTAAGAATTAAGATTAGTGATAAATTATAAATTTAGTATATTGCGTAAATTTAAATATTATTAAATTTATTATAATTTATAGTAATCTTAATTAAAAAGACGGTGGAAATCAAAAAGTTGTTTTACGTATAGCAAGCTGACTTTTCCAATATGCACCTCCTCAGGCAAGAATTTTTATAATTGGAGCGAAACTTCGCTCTAAACTATTGCATAGAAGTTTCGTTCTAACGTCAGAATATCGTGCATATATCTGCAATATATTTTTCGATATAATTAAATTTCAAATCTCTCTAAAATGTATATATTTTCCCTTATTTAAAACTTTTATGATTTTATACGATATTTAAGAATTCATAAATTTTGATTAATCTATTCATTTACTTTCACTAAAAAAATATTACCTTATCAAAATTCTTCATTTGAGTGAATTGACTAGCTTCTCGTCACTAGCAAAGAAAGTGCAAAGATAAAATATTGTAGGGGAATTAAATTCAATTAGCCTCTAAAAATTTATGTTAGCCGAAATAGAGCCAAAGTTTCAATATAGTGGTTGCCAACTTTAACCTTAACGAAGGAGAAAGCAAATCAACTTAACTTTTCGATCGCTCATTTTAGCAAGAATAAACTTGGATGGTATTTTTTCTTCTCAAATTTAATTATCTTTCTTTGCCTATTTTCTTAATTTTACTTAATCGTTTGAAACTAAATTTTATTTTCTGTGATTTTTCTATTTTATTTTTATTTATTTAATATTTTTGTCACCTCTTCAGAAAATTTTTTTTTATTCGTTAATTTTTACAGATATTCCATACTCTTTAAACTTTTGTTTTATTTTTGGTATTTCTTCATGATTTAAGATGTATCAAATAAATGCAGATTTCGTTTTTAAAAAATCAAAGATTCGGAAATGTAATATTCGGAGTCTATTATATTTTAATTATTTCTTTTTATTGCAATTTAATCATCATTTTCATCTATATTTTTTTTAACTTTTCTGTTATTCGTATATGAAAATTTTTATTCTTTTTAAATTTCCTCACAATCATATTTTTGCTAAGACTTAACCTTTTGAATTTTATCTTCTTTTAATTTTCAGAAATTTAAATTAATATTTTGAGTCTTACGATTGTATTCTAAAATGTTTTTACTCGAGTCTAGAGAGTTACTTTTAAATGTATATCATACAATCCAATTTCTTAATCGGTCAAATTAATAGGGTATAAGCTACTGCTATTTTTACTGTCTAAGTCTAGAGGTCATTACTAATTTTTATCTTTTAAATCCTAATGTTTGTTAATTCAATGCTCATGGGTTGAGGCTATTAATTTTTATTTACAGTTCCAATAAACATAGACTTACATTTTCTAGAGAAAATTTCAAAATTATTATAATTTAGATGGAGTACAAAATGTTCTAAATTCATTATAGTAGCAAATTTATTATTAGTTTTTATAATTTAGTTACTTTCTTAGCAGTTTTAAAGATCTGAAAGCATTCGAAAAAGAAAATCTTGATTTTATCATCATATAATTGATTAACTATTGAAAAAATACTACATATATTTGTAATTATATGAATTAAAAAATTAAGTAGTAGAAAGAAATATGTTCTTCACAAGACTAAATCGTAAGGAAATTTAACAAAAATTCAATACAATTACAATATATGTGATTTAGAATAACATATATTTGTAATTTTACAATTCTAACTTGAATGCAGACTTTAATTGCATCAAAAATTGTTAAAGTCACTTTTTAGATAATGCTCTTGAGTTCAGCTTGAGTTACCCTTCTTTAAACTGCTCAATTATTTTTATTGTTCAGATTATTATTGCTTACTTGCTGCTTAAAAAACATAGTTGTTTGAGATAAAGGTAAATTGACATTAATAAGATTTTGATAAATTAAATATAATGTTAGGATGATTGTGATTTGAGAATTTAGTATTTAAAATCTATTAAAATAAAATTAGCAGTTAATATATTAAAATATAATATATTCGAATAATTGTATTTAAATAAATAAAATAATTATTATTATTTTTAATTGATATAAATTATAGATATTGTTTAACCCTATTGTTAGATATGATAAAACAAACAAATTAACATTATTTTGTCAAAATTTAAACCTTTAGAACCATAAAATATAAAAACTTCAATTTTTTCTCTTAATAGCAAATGCCTAGGAGAAATGATTCACTCAATAAAAGAACATATCCTGTTACAATTTAATAATTTTATTTTTTTTCCTTTATATTTAATTGTTACGTTAAGTTTAAATAGGATTATTTTTAATATGGATTCTCATAATTTTGAGTCAAATAAATCATAAAATAATTGTCATGATATTGATTCTAACTTTTTAATGTCAAGTATTATTTTATTCAAACAAAGGAAGGCATTAAAAGAGTATTGCTTATTAAAAATGGCTGCTAATTCTAATGGTTAAGTTTGATTATCATAATATTTGTATTTAAAATGAAAAGAATATATTGAAATCAAATATTTACATTATAAAATTATATTATTCTCAACTAACTTTTATCCCAATCTCTTTTATGTAACAATTAAAGAAACGAAGAAGTAAAATGAGTGATAAACATTATTGATTAAATTAACTTTTAACGTTTAAATCATCTTGAAATGATTGAATATTCGATATTAAAGTCATCTCACTTGTCCCCTCCATTTCCAGAATCAACTCACTCAGAAATATCTCTTGCATCCTCATTTTCCTGGTCGGCTAATAGGGGTTTATAGCATTTTTATTTTTATGTTATAGTACCCTTGTGCCAACACTCATGGCTGCTAATGCCTCTTAGGTTTTTCATTTTGCCTTAAAAGCTAACTGTGCAGAACCCCCTTGAGCCACCAATCACTAAAATAATAAATTATAATTAAATAGTTCTAACTTAATTACGTTTTTAAGGACATCCTTTGCTCCATGAAATTAAAATTGTTTTCTTGTGCACTTACAAGAAGATATCGTGTTGAATATGGATTTTATATTCACAAACAATCCTCTTGCAATATACTTTGAAAGATGAAGAAGCTATATGTCATTCAAGTCAAAGCCACATATTAACAGAATAATATTTAGAAAATAGTGTAATTATCTGCCTAATAGTTTATTTGTTCAAAGCTTCAACACTATCTAGTCATCTCAATTATGGGATATTAAATAAAATTAAAAATCTATACAACACTCTATTCTGCACTGTAATGAAACAGATATCATGTTAAGTTAACAATGATAGATATTAAATAAAAAATAACTGTATAATTTCCCCAAATTCAATTTATGATACAAAGAAAGCATATAATTTCTGTATTTTTGAAGTCATCTTAGTTTCTAAACATGTTCTTTGAAAGTTCTAATGTCTTTAGAGCAAATAGAATTTTAACCATTGCGATTTTCTTATTCTTTTTAGATCATAAAAATCGGTCTTCTATATTAAGCCCGTCTAGACTCTCAATTGTATCTAAAGAATTTATATTTTTAAAAAAATGTCCATAAAAATAATGCATTATAAATTTAAATGTCATATTCTTAAGCATTTATTTATTTAAAGTCCTTTGATAGTCGAATTCTTAATGCAATCTAAATTGAATACTGAAATAACACAATTGATCATAGTTTTCTATTCTAGTAATTGTATTTCTTAATTAACCAACCCTTCCAAGTTTAGCAGAAAATTCTTAATTAAACATGCTTCAAAATTGATTTCATTAAGCATTTTGCTTAATATGAATGAGCTTGTTGAAAAAAAACATCAATGATTTGGAAGTATATTTTTATATACCTTAAAATTTAGAACAAGCAAGTTAATGTACGATAAACATTAAGTAATAATTATTTTAATCAGTAATTTAAAACTACAGAAAAAATAATATTTCTGAATGCAAATAGTTAAATGGCATATCTAGAATTGTTGAATATTTTCCCAAGACATGACATGCCTTGATTAAACAATTCTTGACTGATAAATACCATGCTCATCATTTTGAATTTTTTGCTAATCTTCGATTTGAGATCCTTTAGACATTTATCTGGCAACTGATATTGTTGATGAAATTTCTAATTACGAATATATTAATTACATACTTTAATCTTAATTGAATTTGAATTTAAGAAACTATAAATTTAATTTAAATAATTAAACATACAATGGTAACTTAATTAATTAATCAATCATCATCTTCGTCATCATTGTCTAAGTTTTCATCGAACTAAACTATGCCTTGCTATCAGTTTATTTTTTTCGAACCATATATATAATTTTACTTAGTAGGGGTCCTCTGTTAATCTTAAAATCAATTTTTTATTAAAGCACACTCATCTAGAGCACAATCTAAATATTTTTATAGAAATCTTTTAAATTTAATGCAAGAATAAATGTGAAAATCCTCTTTAAAAAGTTAAAAGTCCTTCTTAAGTATAAATATTTTTCATTGCGTTGAAGAATCCTTTGTTTTCATTTTTATTCAAGAGACAATGACCTCGTTTACTTTGGCACTCTAGTCTCCGTTGAATATTTAAGAAGGTGAAAGCGAGACTCTTGAAGAAAACACTGAAAGTATAATTAGTATAAATATCCATTTAATTTCTCAATTTCAATCCAATTATATACATATTCAAATCAAATATTTATTGTAGCTTACTCATATTTTTACAGATATTACTTGGGATATGCATCATTATACGTTTCTGAACATTTAAATACACTTTAGCTTTAAAATTGAGCAATTCTTGCGTCTATTTTGCATAATAAATCTAGCTTCAGCAACATGGAGGATGCAATTTATAATCAGCCATGCAACTCAGCGCACAGTATTGTACAATAGGATTCTTTTTTAACTGTTATATTTGCGAAGGAAATCTTTCAACAGTGTATATTACCAGGTCAGCGTTTAATTTTTGAAAGAATACTATTTTAGACATCTAATACCGCTATCCTTGTAAATCCTTATTTATAAAAATCAAGGCAAGCCTCGAAAAAAGAGCAATATATAAGAGCTTATTTGGACTCTTAAAAAATATTTAATGAAATATTTAGAATAATATATCAGCCTTACTTTGCTATTTATTAATTTAACTTAGCTATACTTGGCTTATTACTATGAAAAAAATTAGTTTGTGCGAATCAATAAGAAGCATTCCATTACCTACGGTTAAAGTTCCAGCTAGAAATCAGTAAAAAAAATGAGCATTATAAAGACTAGGACTGTTGGCATAAAGAATTGATCGTCTATATTAGATCAGCAAACACACTAAAATCATTGTTTTTTATATATAATTTTATATCTTACAATAGCATGCATTGAGCAAATGATGTTATTTTCTTAATACCGTCTCTATAGAAATTGAATGTAAAATTATTAAGCAAACTAACCAAATATTCATTTTGTGCGAACGAAATTCTGCTTACAAATCCTACTTAACCCTCATCTCTTATCATTTACTTAATGTTTTTTTTATATGGATTAATTTTTTTGGAGCTTCTATGGTTTAAGTTCATTGAAAATATTGAGGAGCTTTAATTACTTTGGTTATTTTCCATTACTAATAATACAAACGAGACTCATATAAATTATTATAGATTTTTTAAAAGTAAACAAATATATGCATTTTAAAATTAATAAGTTATTTTAAGGAAATATAAACTAAGAGCAAGTTTCGCAATAATAAAAAAGCCAATATATTTAGGACTAGATAAAGAAATATTCTTTATCAACTTCGAAATTTAAATGATAACAATGAATAAGATATTGAAAAGTAAAGATATTATTAATTCTATTTGTAACAATGATGTATATATATCATAAATTATAAAGTATTTACTTTATAAGCAGTAATAATAGACAAGTTACGCATAAATTATTATGCACCATCAAAAGTAAGTCCACTCGAACTAAATAATATTCCTCTTAAACCATATCTAGAAACTATATAAATTCTCCCGCTTATTATTAAGGTACTAAGAATTCTCGAGAGAAATAAAGCAGAATATAATGATTAGCTGAAGGAATAACATTAAATAAGATTATAAAAATATGGCAGAATAAATAATGATATCAATCTATATAGTATTTAAATTTTATTTGACTATTATATATTAATCATACTTATCAAGCCATTTTTAATCATATTTTATAGAATTCTATTTAATTAAGTAAAAAAACTACTAACAATATGTGAACAACCAAGAGGACGATATGCTAACTCTGAAACAACAGTAGAATAGTAGAAATAGACTATAATTCAGTCAAAATTAAGGAAAATAAGCTTAAGAGAAATATATAATATGAGGGAAAATATATATATAGAAAACAATTCGTTATCTGGAGTTACGAATCAAAGTATATAATTACAAGCAAGAGAAAAAGATATCATCAAGAGGCTTATTTTTCATAAGAATTTGATATTAATAAAGCAAACCAACTATTTTTAAATAATAAATCATTCAATAACTTTCATTATATAAAAAGTAACTTGAAAAAATAGAAAAAGAAATTCGTAGAATGAAAGACCAAGAATGCGATGTTACTACTCTAAATATCAAGAAGAATTGTACTCGAGGTACAAACAAGTTGTGCTCCAAAGATAAAAAACTATGATAAATGCCTGATAATAACAAAACGAAATTTAACAGCAAAAAAATTTCGTGGACAACTAAAAGCGAAATAGAATGAAGTACTTAATGATGGTTTTGGCAAAATTAACTTATATAGGAAGCTAAACTAACAATAATATACTGGCAAATACAGGGGAAATAATAATGAGTAAAAGTTACCAAAAGGCCTGCGAGAAAGTATAGTTTAAAATCACAGATATAAATTATGAGGTGTTATGCAAGGAATGAGATAAATAATTTGCTCCCAGACACTCCTTATTGATTAATAATGAATTCATAAATAATTTAGAGAAGCCTAGGTTTTAAGAAAAACTTCTTGATAGAGAATCATATATAAGATAATCACACTCAAATTTATCACAAAAATTCATGCTACTTCTTCTAACTTGATTTCTCTGCGAATGCTTCGAGCTCTTAAGCAGCATTTTGAATCCATTCCTAAGTTTCTCATTATTTCCTTGAGTTTCTAAAATAAATAATAACTTTCTTTTTTAATTGCGAACTTTAATCTTATTTATGCATTACGCTTGCTCTTTTTCTGAGATAGTTACGCATTAAATTTTGATATCAACATATATTCTGCTTCTTAGCTCACATTATGTTGCTATTAGGTATGTTAGATTAAGCTGCTAAAGTAGTAAATTTGTGTTTCATAACATTAACCATGCCTCCGTATTCATCTCCATCAATCTCAATATTTTTTTGATGATTATCGTGAAAATCTAATCCTAGTAAATTTTGTTATTTATAATTATCCGTGTCAAACACACTTTTTATAGCATGATTTACCCATATTTTAAACAGTACTTAGAGTTGATGTTAAATATAAATTAATCATACATTTGCTCAAGCTTCAACCTTTTAAAAGGATGAATCTTGAACACTAATTAAGTTTTATATTAATATAGATTAATGGACATTAATAAATATTATTGTTAATTTTAAAGTATATTTATATTATTTCCTTATTTAGTTTTGAGATCCATATGGAACTATATATAAATCTATATGGATTGTTAGAGTGCTTTTTAATGATTCTTTAATCTAAATTAATGGACATAATGTAGTTAAACTGTCTTAGTAGAACATTATCCTAAATCAATTTAGATTTATTAAAATTCCCTTTGGAATTAAAGAGAATATATAAAGAGCATTTAATCATATTAAAATTATTGTCAAGCGTCAACCTTTAAAAACGTTGAAGCGAGCTTCAAAGTTTAACAAAGGTTGAAGCTTGATAATTAGTACAGTTATCAAATGAGATCTTTAAATTAAATATTAATATTTATTTCTTAATATTTAAATACATTTAAAAAATGGAAAGTTAAAGATTTTTTTTCCCTTTCTACTCCTTCCTCTGCAACTAGAATTGTATATAGCATGGCTTTTTATAATTAGTGTTTAACAGTTGCTAGTCTTTATTATATTAACTCTTGAGCTTGTTACTATATTGCCACTTGATTAAGTTCCTTTATGAAACCATAGCCTTGATTAATGAGATTTCTATTTCAAAATAACATTCAAACAAATAACTGATAACAGTAAAATATATAACTAACGCATCAAGTCACTTCAATACCTCATAATACCCTCATGTTGGACTGCTCACCGTTATTTAACTTCTCACATATTCATATTATCTAATAAATTCTCATTAATGAGCTCTGGTTCAACTGCTCAATTATAAACTATAATTTGATTTGATCTCTCAGCATCAAATTAATATTTAAATAAATTCTCTATTAGATTAATTAAACACTTTCCCCTAATTAAGTGAAATAATTCCTTTTTTCATCCTTAATCAGATCTTTTCCTGAAATAAATGATTCTTCAATAACTGAGTAATAACCTTCGTGCTAATTAGCTATGATATATTGTTTAACTACAAGTCTATTCCCAGCATTACTAAAACTAATAGATTGTAATAAATTTGTGTAAAAGATTAAGTTTTTACTAAAAACTAAGTCATTTAAATATTTTTTAATTTAATAATTTCTTCATTAAAAATTATACTAATTTTACAAAATTTATCCTCATATCTCTTTTTATTGAATTTAGCATATTCATATTCACAAACCTATAAAAAAAAATTAGATTGTTGGGTTTACTTAGTGGTATCCTAATATATAGGATATATTTTATTGTATTTACTGTGAGTAGTTCTAATATACCTATCTTATGAAATGATGGCATATTTTCCTAAATTACTCAGAGTTTTACCACAGAATTTCAAACCATAAGTCCTGGCTTTATTTGCCTTTATTTGTATTTTAAAACAATGCTCATCTGTATCAGTTGAAAAGAAAACTTTTTCTCCCATTAACCTGTGAAAGTTAGCGATTGAATCGCAAAGTGTAGCTGTGTACAAATCCCCAGTTTCTAGAGTTGCATTCAAATAAAATAATGAAGAGGTAATTATTTCCATTTATCTTTTTCTATTATTAATAGGATCTTATTAATTTTATGAGTAATTATAAAAGTGGTTTAGTTTTGTTCTTTGAAATGTTTTTGGTAAAAATTACAGTGATTTTTAAGCATTTATTTTAATTGCTTATTGCTTCGATTAATCAAAGAATGAGTAAATAATCATAATTATGGGATTTATAATTATTGTGTTTTATTTATACTTATAAACATTTATTCGTGAAAGTATAATATATGTGAATACTTTGTATAAGTAATATATTAACTAATTTTTATTAAAAACATTTTTAATTTAGTATAGCAATGTATAGATTCATGTTGAAAAAAAATTAATCCAATTACAAATGCAAGGCTTAAAGATGAGCAATAATTATTCGATTAGTAATTAAAATCAAAACATTATGTGTATTAATTAAATATAAAATTAGATTATAAATGTTAATTAATATATAATACAAGGTAACTTAAATATAATAAATTTTGTAGTTAGTCATTTTAATGCAATATAAATAATTAAATATAAACTTTTTATAATTAATGAATAATTACTGATTAAATATATAATATTAATTATACTTAAATACACACTTTAAAAATACGTTCAATTTTTTGTGTGAAAAGGATACAAAGTCCTTTTATCGAATTATTGCACTAAAAAATATTGATTCAATAAATTATGAAAGATACCTCAGTTATAACTTCAGGAGTCGATAATGAACATTACATATTTGGTAATATATATTATTAAATCTTAATTATATATATTTAAAAAGGCTCTTGGAAAAGACAATTTAAGATTAGTTAAACAATGTCAGCATACTTATCTAGAGAAAAGGTAATTAAATTTACAAGTATTATATAGTAACTAATAGCTATTTTTTAACGGATGAATAAATATATATTTATTATAATAGGTTGTTGTAGCAAAATCCTAGAAAAAAATAAAGTTAGACATCCTAGTGTTATATATCTCTGTGAAGTAAGTGTACCAGCTATTTTTAAAACTATTTTTGTATTGAATCTCTAAGATACTCAGCTTAAAACCTAACTTGTGCAGATCATTGAAAATTACTAGGTGATGTATATGCAGATGGGATACCAAGCGATGGCTAGCTGTTTAAGCTAGATTAGACATAGTTTCACATCAAAGATTAACTGAGTATATGCCTGTAAATACTATTATAAATTATCTCTGGCATTGATTATTTGCATAATAGTGATGTTTTTCAAAGTGATTAGAACCTGAGAATTAACTGCTTGACTTTTTTTAAACTCTAAAAATAGTCTTTGGCCTTAATAATAAGTACAAAAAATAAAGAAACTTAAGAACAACTTGTGGTTCCGATGTTACCCAGAAAGGAGTAAAGTACTTGCAAAAATATAATAGACTTTTAATTGATATTTGGAACTCAGGAATAGTACTTTTTGCAAGTATCTGTGGGTACTTGAATTAATTTATATAACAAATCCCTTACGCTGATTATTAAACACCAAAATTTTTGAGTAATGATGGCAGATATTTGATTGCTAAAATATTTAATACATATCCAAAAGGTCTACCGTTTCTGATATTAGAGCTTTACCAGTAGTTTAAATAAATTTCAAGGATTGACAAAGATTATCTAGAACTATTCCCTGGACTAAAGAAAATTTATGGTTTAATGCAATGATGAAGAAATATTGTTTTTCTTCTATAAAACCAATCTTCAGTTCCATTCTTTAAACACCAATTGTCGATGAATTATTAGTTCTGGTCATTGAGGAATATAATTTTGAGAAAGATTACTAAATTAAATTTCTTAAGGCATATAGACATATTTATAAAACAGTGAAAAATCACTTAATATTAAAAGAAAGACGAGGACCTAGGAACTTAAATAAAGAATTTTTCCATTATAAATTAGATTTAGACAACTATAAGAAATTTAGTTGAAAAAAAAATTCTATAAGATAAAAATTACATTAACCTAAGAAATCTCAAAACATGTGAAAATATGAAAAGAAAAATAATGGCAAAATCTTTTCAAAACATTATATTTTTATTGAGTTTGTCTAAAGCATTTAGAATTTTATTTACTATTTTGAAAATTAAAATTAAAACATAATAAATTATGATTATTTATTTTATATTTTATCCCTTTATCTAAGACATTAAATAATCTGAATTAAACCATGCCCCTTAATGCGCTTCCAAAAATAAACAATATGCTTGATAATCCTTAAAATATTAGAAATTAATTTAAATATATTTGGGATAAGTCCGTTGAAGATCATCATCACCTCAGATCGAGTTAATTAAATAAATATCATTAATTCCCAAGGGCAGCCAAGTGTATAACAAAAAATACTAATGAAAAATAGGAAGTGATTGTATCAAGAATAAACTCTAATACCTCTTAGTCATCTGATGAGTATGATAAACAATTCATAATTGATTTCTAAAAGATTACTTTTAGCTGTTATAAGCAAATAACTTTTTTCTGTTTTATTCAATAATTTAGAGTAAGTATATTCGATTTAAAATCCGATCTTATTAATGTTTTATAATAACCAGCCTAACCCTTGTAATCAATTTTGCCTCTTTGGTATATTGAAAATAATCCTTAAGTTCTAAAAGTGGAACTTGGTAATTAAACTAAGAATAAGTGGTAGCAATAGATTAAAATTAATAAAACAACAACTTTTAACTTAAAAACTATTGTAACATCTAAAGTTTGTTAACGAGCACCATAGATTTTACTTAATAAAAGAATATACATATAAAAATTGTAGAAAATTGTCCAAGTTTAAATTAAATCAATAATTATTAATAAGCTCATTTTCCTTAGCTATGAAAATTTTATAAGGTAGATCAATAGGATTTTATCTTGACTCAATGTACTTAAGGATATCTTCTGTTTATTTGTTAAGTGTATAGTTCATGTCTGAATTTATTTTTTCGTTTTTCACACAGCAACTAATGAAATAATACCATCGCCCATCACAGTGATAAATATATAGTAAGTAATTTGAGATTCTTCTTTTTTGTTAAGACATCAAATAAATTAAACATATTGCTAGTTAATAAGTTTGATCATTTCGTTAGAAATTCTTGGCAACTACGAAACCTTCAATACTAGAGTTTATAGAGCATTAAATTTTGAATCAATAATCATCAGAAATATCAATTAATCTATCTATGAAGTAATTCTATGTTATTTTCACTGAAAACTTTGGCAAAAAAAATACCTTTAGGAAATAAAAGCCTGATTGTATTTTACTGAAATTAATACTGAGGCTTAAGTCACCCAGCTAAATATTCAGTAAATTTATTTAACTCGTGAGCAATAATCAATATAAAACAATCTAATTAAAATCATGGTCCTATGATATTGGAGCTCCATCTCTTATTACCAATTTTGAAGACTCTCCTTCAAAAATTTCTTGCCTTTTTTATTCAGTTTTTTTCTCTTATAATATCTCCTTTAATTTTGGTGAACTCTCAATTGCTGCCATCTTGGAAAAGTCAACTGAGATAAAAATATAATCAATCTTATGTAACTATGCGGATATATATAAGCCTCTTAGTCTTAATATTATTTAAAACCCTTTTCTTTTAAATTTTAAGATAAAACTTAGGGCCATGATCATGTACTGCTCATAAATCTACGACTCTATCGTTCTTTTAAAAAATTTTTAATTCTTCGTCGATTTGCAAAAATTTATAAGCTCATCTTGCTCTGTATCCTTCTTCTTTTGTCACATTATAATTAAAATCTCTCTTTTTCTCTGCTTTTTCCCATTATTTTGTTATATATTGAAAAACTCTAATTTTTTTAAGCTGCATTTTAAATTAATACATTCAATCAATCGCTACGTTCTTATAATGAACATCACAGAATGTAGCTTAAGCATTAGATACATCATTTCCAACAAAGAAAATATGAGAATTATTTCATAACTAATTTAACAATAAAGCATAATTAAATTGTTAATATGGTTATCAAAAAACTGAAATAATAAATTCTTAGTGAAAAAATTTCTTCTAAATTTACAAATTCAGAAAATTACAAGGATTAATTTCAATTATACCTTTTTGTTCCTAAATTTTTTAAAGTGATTGAAAATATAATTTTGAGTTTCATAAATTATTTATATTATTTACTCCTTCTCGAAGATGTGTTTATATTTAATATTATTTTAGATTAGGCACAAATACTTACAGATTTAAAATTTAAGTCGATTTTAACAGTGATAAATCGTCTAATTGATCAATTAACTATTTAAGGGAGAGGCGTAACTCCAAATTCAAATGAGTAAGTAACTAGTGAAGTTAATGGTGCGGGTTAAATGCAATTTAATTACAAAAATTCATAATTCCTAAGGATTTAAAGATTCAACAGATCCCTCTAGCAAATATACAAGGAATTAATCATTCAATTTAGTAAGCATGTTGACTCCTGTTCCAGTAGCAGTTGATAGAACAAACATAAAAAACTAATTCGAAAGTAAGAATCATTAGGAATAATATCGTAGATATTAAAGCTGCCCAGATTATCGAAAGAAGTCGGCATTGTTATTGTAGAGGTTCAAATTTAATAATAATATCATTATAATTTTCATTATATTAAGGGCATAAACAGCAATTGTATAAGTCCCCATCTAAACATCACTTATCAATAAATGTTAGAAGTAGGCATTTTTTATCTCTTCATTTAGGCAGTTAAACTGTTGTCATTAGAAATATAAATTTAAAAACTAAAAACTTTGTATTCTACCGAAATATAGCAGAAGCTTAAAATTTTACCAATAATGCATAGAAAAGAACTGATATCATGTCTTCAAATAATCCTCAGTTATTCATTCAATTCGATGAAACTTAATAGGAAGATGTAATAAGAGCAACATATTAAGGGTTCTGAGTTTTTAGCTAGTAAGTCTACATAACTCATATATAATGATAATATATTATTTATATTGTATAAAACAATACTAGCTACTACTAATAATTAATTAGATCTCAATGAGTTAACGCTTAATGAATCATTATATATTTTTTTAAAAAAATCTATAAGAGCTTTTTTTTCTCATTATTTAATTTATTTTACAGCATAAATAAATAAAATATTATATAAAAATCTTTTATAATACTCAAGCTGGATTGGTAATTTTAAGAAAAGCTTTTTAATTTATTCTAAAATATTTTACTAAAATAAACTTAAGTTCTTATTTAATGGCTTTAAACTGATATAAATATCCAAATGTATTAAATAATTTAATTTTTTATACTAAATAGATGATATTTATCTGAATTAAAAAGCTTTATTTTAGCTAAATAAAAGTATAAATAAATATTGTTGTTAGAATAAAAATATTTAATAAAATAGAGGATAATTTAATACATGCTTATTAACAATTTTACTTTATTTATTAATAAATTGATTAAAACAATAACTATCTTTATTCCAATTGAATTTGTGTTTTTAATTCAATGATAGCCTCAAAGTATTAATTTTATTAGATGTTCCATTGTTTACAATAGATTTATCAACTGAGTTTCTTCTATATATCTTCCAATTTTATAGAGTATCATGCATTTTTTCTGAAAATTATTATTAAAGCAAGTTGACGATAAAAGTTTCTACAATCAAAATAAAATGTTAATTAACTCAAGAGCGCCATCCAGAATTAGCCTTAATTTAATTTAGGTTTATTTTTATTTATGATGCTAGAGGATTTCCCCAATTTTATAATATTTTTCATTTTTTCAAGTTCCATCTAGCTATATCCTTGATACACAGTTTTAGCAAGTTTCTTTGATTGGCTTTTTAAGCAAAGTCTCAGAATAAATTTTAT
Organism: Oxytricha trifallax; assembly: GCA_000711775.1. Lineage (NCBI taxonomy): Eukaryota > Ciliophora > Spirotrichea > Sporadotrichida > Oxytrichidae > Oxytricha > Oxytricha trifallax. The sequence continues at coordinate 15,831 of ARYC01020900.1, forward strand.
GCATTAAAAATACTATCATATATCTTTTTTTCAATGAATTCTTAAAATATAAAATAAGATTTTAAAGCATAATGGTTGAATATAAATAAAAAAAATAGTTCTTAATTTGGAATTGATTTTACTTAACAATCTTTTCTTCGAAATAATAAAAGAAAGAGAAAAATCCAATAAATCAGCGAGCCTATTTAGTTTCTTAAGACTGAATGACTCATATGTGTATGCAAAATCTCGGTCTTTAAGGAGTTGGTCTTCAAAGTTCGGTTAAATGTGCATTATTCATCAGTTAAAGTAAATTTTAACACAATGTTGTAATTTCAATATCTTTTGGACAAATTAAACTACAAAGAATTGTAATTACTCAATTTTTTTTAACTTAAAGTAAAGATATTAATTTTATTAATTGTGTTAAAATTATTTAATCTGGTCTGTGAAAATAAATGTATTATATTCAGGATTCCAGAGTACCTAATGTTGGCTTACACAATTACCCAATATGGGAAGGTACAAATAAGGAAGATTTAATAAACTAAGTTGGTAGTGGTCCAGTATCTTGAGAAATATTCGTTGCCGCTTTGCCTTACGTTTAATATACCTTGTCATTCAGTTGATATCTACGCAGTAGAACTTTCTCATATCACAGAAATTTAAATTATAAAAAAAAAGAAGATTGAATATACAATGAAACTTAAACAATAATTTTATAATATTTTCAGTGACTGATCGTCATGTAGAGTTTATCATGAGAATGACCCTTATTAGTATTTGCAACTATCAAATAATCTTACCATTACTTTAGCTTTTGTTTCTTTTATTTATCTAATTCCTTGAAATAAACGTTCTGCTCTTCCTAGTATGATTGGTTAATAGCTTGATTATTCTCTAAGACTTCATTTATATTTAATATAAAAAAATAAATTTGCCAGACATTTTTGAGGTTTTCATTATTGACCTAGTGGCTCTTAAGCAGAAGTTTAATGAGTAGACTGTCAAAATGGCATGTCTACAATTCAGGTCTCTCATATTCAAATAACCTGGATTATTTTCAAATATTAACTCCTTATTTAACAATCATACTTGAATGAATTAGGATGATAAGACTTGTAAGCCTTTTCGTTGATGACCTATAATTCTAATTACTATAATTTAGATTTTAATTTAGGCCTCTACAAAGGTGGATGGTCCAACATTTCGTTGCAATGATTTTATTGAAATATTTAATAGTTAATATGATAATTTGTGGCTGGACATTGAATTCATTTGTCTGATTTTCGGCAGAATTAATCGGTATAGATGATAAATGAAATATGGAATATTGCTAATGTTTAAATGATTTAAGATTTTTTTACTAATACTTAATACTTATATACCCTTGAGAACTTAAATACCTTATCAAATTAAACAATGAATAATAAGTTATTGATTTGAAAATTATTTGTAAACTTAAATTTTTACGGAAAAGCATGAATTTATTACTTTAAATGACTAAAAATAAGCCATTATTTAATGAGCATTTTAATACCATTCCCAAAATGACTTTCTTTTAGAATAACTGTCTTTACTTTTTTCAGGTAATTTTTTATTAAACGGAGCTTTAGATTCATTTAAGACTAGTTTTTCAAGATTCATTAATTATCTATTTTTTAATTGGAGTAATTAACTTGTCTTTTAACTTATCAGTTAAATTCCTATAGAAAAGCAGTCTCGACTTAGCATTATTTAATTTCTTAATCAAGATATTTTACTTTAATATTAAATCATTTAACTATGGGTTGAGTGAGATTTATATTATTTTATATGTGGGTATGAATCAGCTAGTTCTTGGGTTATTTTTTGGTGTTTTTGCTAAAGTTTCAAGTGAAATAAAATCAAGCTGTGGAAATAGGTTTATTAGTTATTAATTACAGATGTTTTATGTGAAATGATTTTCTTTTTGTTGGGTCGAATTATTTTTTGTTTCCAAGGATGTTGTTTAAAGTTAGGAGTGATGAGTTATTTGGGCACTTTAAATCTTTTAAACTAATTTGGATTGCCTTGTTTTTATATAAAAGTAAAAGAAAATTCTTAGTTAATGTTTAAATATTTCTAAAAAAATGAAATTATAAATACTCTAAAAAAAATCAATTTTAAATATGAGTTTAACTTATCTCATTAAATGTAAGAAAATTAATTTATTAGAAATGAAACTTGAATTTATTAAGCGTTAAATCTTAACTTCACTTCACCACAAAAAAATAGCAAGTTAATAGAATTTTCTTAAAGATTATTAAATAAATATATTTATCCACTGATACATGACAAGGTTTTAAACATTTCCTTAGTTATTCCTATACGTAATTTATTCCTAAAATATAGAACTAGTTACCTAACGATATAAAAAGTAATATTGCTTATTCTTATTTTATTAGACTTGAACAGTGTCTTTGCTATAATTTTTTTATCCCTTTATATTTTATCTACTATGATTTGCTTTTACTCATCAATCAATTGCGTTTTGTCAATATATCCTGACTTATATTCAAACATATTCCTTCTTTTATTGCTTTATTTATCAGGTTTCTGCTATTAATATTACATAATTAAGTTTTTAGATATTTAACTAGAGAGTTCATATTCAGATTCCACTATCTGAGATGATACTTGCTTCATTTCATCTGATTAACGAAGCTTTATTGGAGAGTTTATAATGATTCGTCATAATTATAATAAGTCCGCTTCTAATAAAGAGTGTCTCTAGCTATTTTAATCAATATCATCAGTATTTTCAGCAGTCAATTTTATAAAAACTCAAGTTTTAGTTTTGAATTATAAATTTATTATTCGTATTTGTATCTCAATGTGGTTCATTATTGCTTTTCATAAGTACTGGCTTAAGAGTTGCTTTCAGATATAGTTTGTCAGATATCCTTTAATATAGTTTATCATTATAATTTAATAACAATTCGTTATTATTCATGCTTTGCACTTCATATTTTGATTATTAACAATTATCGCTATGATTCTGTTTTTTACTGTTTAGGAAGCATCAAATTATTTAGTTAATTAATTTAATTGCATTGCCTTTACTCTTCTAATTGAAGAGTACGCATTTATAGAATCACTACGCATGTCTTTTTTCCTTTTCTCCCTAAATGCACTATGAAACTAAGGTTATACATTCAAAACCCCAAAACCCTTTCAGTAGTTTGATTGAGTTTTTGATTGATAAAAGTAGACTATTAGTGCATACTTTATTAGGGTTTTAATAGGGTTTATGTAGGGGTTTAATGTTTAAATATTAGTATTTTAAGTGAGTATAACAAGCGAGTTTTTAAAATATTTCACACAAACATAAGCTTAGAGTCATGTGGCAGTTCTCTGAATTTTATCTTTCTAAGTTGATGTTTGATTGTTTCTATTGTTTGTTAATTCTCTTAGCTTGGCTTGATAATAGTTGAGTATGCAAGTTCTCTGAGACCTCCATTTATTTTATTTTTATCGAGATATTTTTTGATTCTCTGCTTAGAATCTCTCTCACCCCTGCAGCTAAAGTAATCGTTTCTTGGCATGTCGCTCTCTATTATTATTACTGCTAGAGCCCAGATATCCCATTAAGTGTCTCCATCTCTCCAATCCTCTCTCTCTGGAAAATATCCAGGAGTACCGTATACATTTCCTTATGCAGAGGCTTGCACTCTTTGAGCTCTGTTGAAGTCTATAATATAAACTCTAAGAGGCTGAAAAATTCAACATGATATTCTCTGGCTTTAAGTCTCTATGAACATAGCCTAGCTTGTGAAGCTCTTCAATCCCCTCCACTATTTGCTATACAATCTAGCCAATTTATCTCTGACATCTATTGTCAGATAAGAATTCTCTGTAAGTCATTTCAAGTAATGGAAGCCTGAAGGCTACATGATCTTTACCAAGTAAAATAGCATCAAGCTATATGATATGCCTGCACTCATTTAAATTTGCCTTTTAAAGAGCATAATACTCATTTGCAAATTCCATTTGGAACTTGTCATCAGCAAGGAAGTAATTGAACGGATATATCTTGTAAGCATATTAGTCATCAGTAATGACTCTCTTCTCTATTTTATCTTCAAGAGTAAGGTAGTTTCTAGCAAGAATCTAAGTCAATAATTTTGAATATAGGAATCTTCATTGCCTCTATTTTAACCATGATTTTATTGATCTCAGAGACTGGAAAGTTCTTGACTGCTTTCTTCATT
>ARYC01020901.1:0-36466 GCA_000711775.1 Oxytricha trifallax
ATTTTTGAGTGATTAAATTAAATACATTTACTATAAATTTCACATTAAAACCTATTAATAACCCCAACCCCTAACAAATTCCCTACAAATCAAAGCACTTATAAACCTCATTAAGGGGTTTTGGGGTTTTGAATCATTACTGATCCAATAATAAACATAAAAATTGGGATTAATTGTATTAATTAAACAAATAATTTAATATTAGATACCCCATAAATGCACATTGATAATTAATATTTAATGATCCAGTTTTTAAGACATCAAACATACTTAGAGATGGATTTAAGTAGGCATTTGATGTCAAGCCACATATGAAGAATTTATTCTAATTCAAAACTTAAGAGGAATATTATCAAGCATTTTATAAATTTTTATGATTATTCTTGTCATATATATTTGAATTACAACCAATAAATTCTCACTATTTTAATAATGGAAAATTCTAAATAATAAATACCTATGGTATTGATTAAATTTAAGAATATTACCAGTAATATGACAATGACAAACTAATGGACTAAATTGTAGCTTTGACTTTCAAAGTTTTGTACTCATAATTTTTCACATTTTTTGAATCACAAAAATCCTCATCACGCATGCCAGATAGACACATGGTCAATTCTTCAAATATTAAAGATAACTAGGAGCAGTTTTATCTAGCCAAAAACTGTAAAATGTTAGCAATAAATGCTTATTTTTTAAGGAAGAATTTTTTAATTAAGAAACTTAATTTTAATTAGTATGCTTTAATTAATAAAACGCTTTGTTAGATGAGATATTTTAGTCGATTTAATCTAACAATAATAACTCGGTAAGAGCAATCATTAAATAATTTAGCAATAATTTAAAAAAAGACATTATAAAATAATTTTTGATATTTCTTATCAAATACTATACTGAGCTAATTATTATTTACATTTTATAATATAATTATGAATGCAAAAAACTCTATGTACAATGCTTCTTTCATCTTATGAGAGAGCCTATTCAAAAACCAGGAAATTTAAGTACGGTCCTCAATCTCTTATAGAATTTGCTAAAAAATAGAAGATGCTGGAACTTATGGATCACCCAGACTTTGATAAGTATCTTTTCCAAAAAGTTAGAGATCTTTTTAAGCTGTTTACAATTATATAAATTCAGTATTCCCCATTCATTTCATGATGTTAATTAATCTCAATATCCATTTTAATAGTTAATAAAGCACAATTTATTGCATAACAAATAAAAAATGTTTGATTTTGACACTTAATCGCTATATCTTGATTTCTTGAAGTAAAGTTTGGACCTCTCAGAAATAAATGGGACAAACATTTTCAGCATGAGTGATAAAATTAAGTAACTCAAAGCTGAATAGAAATTGGAAGATACTAAGCGCATGAAATTCATAATGTATCAAGAGTAAGCTATCAAACATGTAATTGTAAATGACAAATATTCAATGATTTTCTAATATTCATGATTCATAATAAAATATACAAAACATTTTAGTATATCATAACATAACATGAATGAGCTTTATTTAATGGAGTTGTTTTGATTAATTGTTTTTAAAACTATCAAATAGATTCTATCCTTGACTTTGACTACGAATGATAAAAGTCTAATTAACTTCTCAGAACGTATAGTATCTTCAGTTTGCAAAGCATTTTTGGAACAATGTAACATGGTTCTCACATTTAGTAGGTTATAATTTATATATCAATTCCCTGAATGTACTTAGAATATATTATTCTAAAATATTTCAATTTAGTGAGAATAAGGGAGTCTATTTAATAGAAGGGGATGAAAAGGATATATATTTCTCAAAAGAAGACACCAGATATCTTTAATTTTCCTTAAAAATGTTAAAATTGCTTTTTTATAATTTCTCTCTACTTTTTAAACAAAATATCTGTTGTTAATGAGACAGCTGTTGTGGATGTTCGATAGACACTGGCAATCTCAGATTATAATTCTTAATGATGTGTTTATGCGTGCACAAGAAATCATGATATGGATGAGTAATTAGCCCAATATGCAAGACTTAAATTAAGTTAACTTTAACCTTAAGATTATAATATTGGTTCAAATTGTCGAAGATATAATCTTCAGAAAGAGCAAATTAAAAGTAATTTGTTTATTTTTTCTGATTATGCGGGGAGGGGTTTTGAGGTTGTTTGGGGGTTAGGTAATCTTAACAAATGAGAATTGAAATAACTATATGCAATATGTTTACATAATAATATAAGAGCCTTGAGGAGAAAGAATAAATGCTAAGAGGTGCTAGTTTTATATAAGCCATTGCAAAGTTAATGGTAGTTCTAGATGAAAGAAAACTGCTTTATTTCGATTATGAAATCATTAATAAATATCAATTTGACTTGATACACAACATAATAGAAAAAAATCAAAGAAAAATAAATATGATTACCCCTTCAGCTCCATATTAGAGTCTGACGAACAGATAGCTCAAGATAAAATAAAGGAGAATGAATAAAAGAAGAAGGAAGAGTTCACTGCTGGAGCAAGAAAAGTCGATTAAGACGAAAAAACGAGACTAACTTCAAAGGAGAGATTAGGTTTAACCATTTAATTTGTTGAAGGTGGTCCCATTTTAAACTTTTTATTCGAATTTATTTTATTTAAAACTTCAAATTTATGGAAATTTTTAAAGTTTCTAGCCCCCTTTTTCATTATCGGAATCATTAGTAATCTTTATTTATAAAATATGGTCCTCTTAGAATTGTGCTATCAATATTACTTCAAATAATTAGAACTACAAATTAAGAATCACAAGAGACTTATCAGCAAGCCATGGAGTTATTGAGACATATGCTGTTCAGAGAACCGTCGTAATTTTTGAATCAGTTCAAAATTCAGGCTCCCAATGAGTAAAATTTGAATCAAAAGCCATCTATACCATTCACATAAATTAAATATTCTAGTAATATAAAATAAAATCCTTTTTATAAGGTTTAATTGTAAAATAACTAATTGGTTTTTAAAATTGCTGAGACTATATTAAAATTTGAAAGGGAATAGCAAGAATAAAATCTTATTATGCTTAAATCATATAATTATGCACTAAATAAATCTAGTTCGTTAGTATAAAGAAGTAGACATAGGACGCCATAAGACAGTTTCTACCTTATTAAGTGTAATTTTTTGATATATAAATAAAAATAGCTTTTTAATATTTGTTTAAGCATAAAATATATTAAATTTTGAGGGAATTATGCAATAAGTGATTATAATTATTTGAATTTAAATAAGCCTTGAATATCTTATCTAGTTTTTAAATAAATTTGAAAAGCATTGGACTTTAGTAATAGTAGCTTTAGATATTTTATAGAATTTTAGTAATTCCTTGGCTGCATTAATTAAATTACATAAATAAAATTTCTTTTAACTTACTGTTTAATAAACTTAAATTTACCTACTTCACGTTTATTTAAATGATTTCCCTGTGAAATCATCTAGTTAACCAATCAATTATATTTAATTTTTAGTATTATAAGGCACTATTTATTAAGATATACTCAATTTTAGCTTTATTCAATTGTTTTTGATTAGTATTGCATGTGCAAAATAATCATGGGTTTTGCATCTTTGACCAATTTTATGTTTCACAATATATATAATAATATTTTAAAATATATAAAAGTGACAAAGAAAGGTTAGGAAAAGCCTCATAGAACTTCTATGAACAAAGCCTTTATTTTTCTGTCTGAGATGCTAACCTACGAATTATACGATATTGTAAGGAAACGGGCAATTAAAGAGCAATAGAGATTGTTCAAGATTCAAGAACAAGAGAAGAAAGAAGCCTAGAAGTTACAGAGTATATAAATTAATATATATATATATAGAGTATTTCATTTTTTTACGTAATTAATGGACAATAAAATGAAAGAATTTATGATTAATTTAATTTAATTTTATAGAGTAGTTAGAGGCAGTAGGAAAAGCAGATTCAACCAAAGAAGCAATATAATATTTAAAACTATTTTGAATTAAATGTCTTAATAAATAATGATTTCTTTCATTATATTATGAGGATTAAGACTTCTTTGGGACAAATGTACCTTCACCGATTAATACTCATAGCAATCAAAAATAATATTTACTATAAACTATTCATTTTAAATATCTTCGAATAGATCTCTCAGTTAAATCATTAATTTTATTAAATTAATACAATCATTTTATATTAATATAACCATTTTTTTCAATTAAATAAATATTAATTTCATAATGCAGCTGATACAATGAAATCAGAATATTGTAAAAACTATATCTTTTTAAATTTTAAATATATTATATTTATTTTATTATTGATGAGAAATATATATATATATATATATCATTTAATTTAACAATAAAACATCCTGTAACAAATGCTTATTCCCAAACAACAAAGCCAAGGAGCAAGTTCGATGTCCCTCTTTGAAATAGATCTGCAGTACGATTTATTGAAATTAATCTATGAAATGATAACCTTCTCAGTTAATCACATGAATGAAAATTAAACTCTCAAAGAAATTACTGAGTAAATTCAAGGTATTACTCAATTTGAAATTTTTAAAAATATAATTTTCTATATGAATTGTAATTTTTAATTTTATTAAGGCAATTTGGATATTATAAAATAAGAATAAATAATTCATTCATTTTATTTAACACTCACCCAGAAGTAAAAGTAAATTTGACATATCATGTATCTCTCTATGAAGAAGATCGCTATAAAAAATATTTACAAAATATATAAATTTAAATTTATATTATTTAAGATTGCTAAGAAAGATTTGAAAAATGCTTTATAATGGGCAAGTTATATACACCAGATACTATGGAAAAATGGGCAGATTTAGGAGCTCAGCTAGTTATGGACATGAAAAATAGTCATTTCAAAAATTATTAATTAAAAAGATTCAGTTATTGATTAAAATATTAAAAATACACTTAATTTATATATCAAAGCTTAAACAACTTAGAGCAGAGGAGAATCAGATGAAATTGAAAAAGCTCAAAATGCTTATTTATTTTAGAAATAGCAAAGTTCAAGTAACCTCAGTGATTAACATCCTTTAAAAAGGGAAATATTTATATTATTAATATTAAATACACTAATATTTGATTTTGATTTTGGCTCAAGAGTGGAAGAAGAATTGCTAGAAGCCGATTAAAATTTTCAAAAGGCAAATTTAGAAAAATCAGAAGACTTCAATTTCGAGTTAGACAAAAGTGCTCAATTAATGAGAGCCAGTTAAAGCCCAACTTCAATTAAACTGATAAGTGAAGAGAGAGCCAGAAAGAGTTAAGTGTTTTAAGATGCTTTCTTTGAGATGCTAGGAAGAGTTTATCACTGTCTAAAGTAGTAGTTTGATTAATCTCTATCACCCAATACTAGATCTCATGAGTAACATAAAAATGTGTATGAGTAGTAGTTTTACAATTTGAAAGGCTTTATTTCCATTTTTAATCATGAACAATTCCTAAAAGACTTCAAAGTGTAGTTTATAGATAACACTAATTCATTTGAGCTTATGAGAGTCTTAGGGAAATCCACTTCGAATAAGTTAAGGGAATCTATCAAGCAAGTCTGCACTTCCTATTTCTTAGACTTGAATAATTTCCAGCACTTGATAAAGTACCAGGATGAAAAAATTGATTATCATTACTAAAAGAATAAAGTTCCTGTTGACACTAGCTTGATTTCATATTCTCCCAATAATCTAACTAAAACACCTAAATTACAGCCTCAGAAAAGTTTCAATCCTCCACATGCACAAGCTCTTTTAGGTTAATCTTAAACTATACCTAAGGGCTCCCTCGATAACCTAAAAGCAGAGATGGGCTACGCAGAGAGCTTTAATGGTTCAAATAAGAACCTTAGTAATAACTTAGTGTCTCAGCAGGCTCTAAACAAGCAATAATAACAATAAACACAATAATTCGTCAGCTAAATGCGCAAGCGCTCTGGCTCCCCAGAATCATAGAATACATTTGAGATTATGAGTGAAGATGGAGGTATGGTCACATAATCAATTAGAGCTTATGAGAAAAGCCCTCAAGGTTTACAGAGAAGAGAGCAGGAATTAGTTAAGAATGAGCCTAAACAATCATTTGAGCACAGGACTCTTCATTACTATTATACCAAGTATTAATATAGGAAAATTGTTAAGAGACTCCAAGAGGATTAGTCTTCAATATGGAAAACTCAAATAACTTGTAAAAAAACTGTTTCATGTTTATATAAATTGATATAATGAGTGTTAAATTTAATATTTAAGAAAAGTTATAGAAACAGTAAATATATATGATTTCTGCATATAATTATAAAGTTTTATTTTAAAATTACTCCAAATTAAAGCTTAAATTATCTTAACAAACAAGTCTGAAGATAAAAATTTAACATAAAATGATAAATTTTATTGATATTTTATTGTAATATTAACATTTATTCAAATTAAATATTGATAGATTTAATGTGGTATGATAATTTGGAGTAAATTAGAAAAGATTATGCAGACATGAAGGAGATTTATGAACTCATCACAAATGAAAAGGTTCATGCAGATAGTTAAATCGGAGCTTAATCTGCTAGAAGTTAAAGAAATCAAGAAGAATAGAAAACATAAAATATTGTAATACTAGATTGAAATTTTAGTATTTGATTATAGTTTAATTCATTATTTTATTAGGTTACGTTTTTTATTTATTCAAAGACTTGCTTATATATTCTATTAATATTTAATTGAATAGAAAAACAGAAAAAACTATTTCTCAAAAAAAAACTTTTGTGCTCATCAAAGTTAAAAGACAAAAATTTTGTATAGTTCCTCCAACAATTCAACAGATATCAATCAAATATCAATGTGAAGATATATTTTGGTATCTTTTAAAATAATTTATATATTTATTGTCTGATTGTGAAGCTATCATAATTTATAAATCAAAATAATATTTCAAGATAATTTTTTTTTCTCAAATAAACTTTGTCTTCAATACTAAATAAGATTAGCAATAAAAGTCTCAGAAAAATATACCAAAGAGACAATACGATCATTTCATCAGACAAAGAAGAAACTTCGATACTTGGGGTAGGATGATGCTCTTAAAGCCTGACAGGAAATATAAAGAGACCAAGTTCTGGCTCACCCATATGTATTTCGTTCATGATTTCCTGAAGAGCGTTTTGGCAATTAGTTTCTTCGAAGATTCAGACTTCCCAGATGTGCAAAATTAACAATTACCTTAGCAATATCAAAATCTCTATGCCAATTTAGTTGAGCAGGAAATTAAGTAGGAATTCGATGCTTACCAATCGAGATATGTGAACTCTTAGGATGGGGAATCGGTAAACTTCAATTAATACTTGAGTGATAGTGTTGAAAGCGCTATGAAACAGCCGAGATCAAAGTAGTTTTAAATGCTAAGAGAGATGCTTTTGAGGCGATTGGAATAAAACGAGTTTCTCTATAATTTATTGATGAATCCCTAATTAGTTATCCCTAGAAGTTACGAGAATTAAAAAGACAATCAGACACCTTTTGAGTTTCAAATTTAAAATAAGATTTTGTAAATATTTTTAATTATGTATCTCGGGGTATTTATTGACTTTAAATTCTTTTTCAAAAATAATTATTCAAAGAGTTTCATCCTATAGAAAGCATGGGAACTAAAAACGAAATGATATAATTTGAAGTGTAATACAATGCTATTGAAGGACCGTACTTTGGAATACTCTATGTATCGAATGAATATATCATATTTAAAAGCATGTTCGAAGTGACCAATGAAGACAAGTATCCCTTTGCTGAATTGGTATGTAAATTCTATTATGATTTTTTTTGGAAATTTTTCTTAAATTATTACATAATAAATAGCTATAAACTTCATATATTCAAAATTGATGTATAACGTTATATTCATGAAGAATTTGAAAAAATCTGAAAAATAAATTAAAAATCAAATTTAAGCTTAAAAATTAGCAATAATAGCAATTGTAAATGCAATCTTAAAAAAAACGTTTCATCTTCTTCTTCCTCCTCCTCATCGTAATATTCATCGCCATACTCCTCTTGTGCCCTTCTCTCTACTGCTTCCTGAACTCCCTCTTCGTTGACGCCCTCAGTCTTACCAAGTGCAACCCTGTAAAAATAAAATGTTTAGATATCTTTTTTGTAACTTACATTAATGTTGAATGACACAGAGGTTTCTGATCAGTCGTTTTTTCATTTTTTAATATATTTGGTTAATTTATAATTTCAATTCACATTATTTCAAAAATATGATGATTATATAGCTTGATCATCAATTAGTTAAGAAGGAGAAAATATGGCATTTCCAAGAATTAGAAGAAATTTTTAAGAGAAGGTTCTTGTTATTGTATAAATATATCTAATTTTTTTAATTTTGGATTGATTAGTTAAGTATATTATTTCAATTTCTTGAAAATTTGATTGATTTAATAAGTAGATAAAAATTTTAATTATTTAAATAATTTAGTTATATAAAAAAATAAAAATAAAAATATATAATTTTGATATAGAATATGATTAATTGTAAAGCTATATTTTTTACGAATTGTACAATTAAACATTCTAAATTAAAAATAATAATTCAATAGTTTTTTCTTTTTTTAAAAATTGTTTTAATGGTGTAAGAGTAATTGCTTAATAAATGAAATATTTATAATATTATTTTATTTTATTTTCAAAATCATTTGTATCATAAAATAGTTGAACAAGTTAGGGATACAAAGATCTTGAAATATAATTATCATAGATATAAATATTTTTTGTCTAAATTTTCAATTTATATTATTAGCAGAAGAATTTTCATATTAATAACTTTAAGATTTACTAATGTAATAAATATCTTTATAATGACCGATTAGTCTATTAACTTTTTTTTTAAATAATTAAAAATTGTTTCTTCTATAATTCTTTGTAAAGTAATAAAGTGTAATTCTTAATTTATTTCATTTATTTATGTAAGAAATGCACTCACATTTATTAATGATATTACTAAAAACACATTAAGTAAAATTTAAAAATGGTATTTTCCTTCAAAAATTCAATAATTTAACTCTTTTAAAAATAAAAATAGTATAATTTTCATTATGATTAATTAAAACTAATTCCCCCATAAACAAGCTTGTGAAATCTTTACCAAAGAAAAGAAATCTTATCTCTTCAACTTTTTCAATCCTGAATAGTGCTCGAGATTCTTCAACTTCCTCGATAGACACAAGAAACTCTATGGACATTTAGAAATTATAGAAGATTCTATCAAAGAATTCAGAGAACTCAAAATTAAAGAGGTATGTTACATTTTATTGTTGTTAATTAAAATTTATTGTATAGAATTGGCTTAAGGGTGAGATTTAAATATATTTTAATGCTAAATATTATGGTAGTAATATATATATATTGAAATAAAAAAGATTACAAATTAGCAATTCTTACTGATGATTAACAAATACAGCGGTCGTTCATTTAAGACTCAATAAATTTTTAAGAAATAAGTTTAGATTAAAATATAGAAGTAAGTTTGCAGATAATTTAGTCAAATATAATGATAGGGCAAAATTTTATTATTTTGAATATTTATTTGATGGTGCTGAAACTATTGTTTTATGGAGAATTGATGGTAAATAAGAATAATAATAAAATAATAATTTGAAGTTTCAACTGGGGAGATGAGAAAATTAATGAGCTTAATTAAGCTAAATAGATTATTAAATTTTTAATAACAACCATTGACTATAAATAGAACTTAAAGGTTTAATTATTGATTATAAAAATCTTATCAACTTAAAATATTCTATTTAAAACTATTACAATCACATTTTTTGAGTTTTAATTCAATGATCTAAATTAATACCCAATATTCCCTTGGATCATTAGAGATTATCATACTGAGAGCTATGATGAATTCAAGAAATTAAAATAAAAATATAAATTAGAGATATATAATAAAGCTTAATCTATCCTTTAACAAAATGTTAAATATATTAATATGTTCAAATAAATTAAAATTAGTTGATAAGGGAGAAGCATTGAGAGATTTAACAAAACATATTGGAGTGATAAGCGAAGTAAAATTACAAAATGCCATCAAAACTTACAATAAAATTATTAATTTTCAATTAAAACTGCTATTGTAAATCATTATTATCTCCCATTTTATTTTACGGTACAATAAAGATAATGATGGATATAACTTGTATGGAGACTAAAAGCATCACATAAGTTTGGCTATTCGAATAAAATGTTCACTTTAGCTTATTTAATCAGATTAGAACCCTTTACTGATAGTTTTATATAAGTCAACAAAAACTTGGATAACCCTGATAGACTTGTCTAAAGCATTGATTTTTTAATATTTAAGTCTCACCTAATTTTCTGTAATTTTAAGTGAATTAATACTTCTCTCAATATGCTTCATTTTAATGATTAATATTTAAATAAAGAATTGAACACTCATTCCATTCTATAGAGAGCGATGCCCAAAACAACTCAGAGTTGACTCCAGAATATTTCTACTTGCCTGAAGTCTTCAGAAACCACAACTTAAACCACTTCGGTTCAAACAGAGAGGGGAAGAGTGTTAATGAAGTACTGCTTCCCAAGTGGTGTTAAAATGAGCACGACTTTATAAGAATAAATAGGGAAATTCTTGATTCTAAGCAAGTCTCTCTTATGCTCACCTTTTGGGTAGATTTGATGTTTGGAGCTAAGTAACGAAAAGAGGAGTATTACAATGTGTTCTTTCAATATGCCTATGAGGAGTATATTAAGATCAAAGCTAATCGAGATGAAATGGATAGAGCTTTAAAATATAAATTTAAGATTTATACGCATAGTTTTACCGCCTTTTATATTACATTGAAATTTTCTAATTTTATCTCTTATATTAATTAAACCAAATTGAGCAAAAATTGATACAATTAGAGAGTTCATGCAAGTCCCTAAGAAAGTTTTCAAAGAGAATCTCTATACTGAGAAAAATCTCAAAGAAATTGGAGCTTCTATGCCAGGTATCAATAATATTCAAGGCATTGTAGTTGGCAGAGATCCATAAAGTTAATAAGTTAACTAGCAATTTTACAATGAGGATATAGAAAGCATATAAAACACTCCTTAACAATAACAGCAGAGGAATTCAAAATAATTTTTTTATTAATTCATACTTTTTAAATATTAAACTTGTAATTATGACTGAAATTAAAAATAAAATAAATTAATGATTAGGGTAATGATAAATAGGGAAAAGGGATTATGAATAAATTCTTTGGAGGGAATAAGAAAGGTAATCCTAGATCCACAAATGTAGATGTTACTATGTCAACTTCAGCCTTAATATATATCAAACAATCATAATATAAAATTCCCCTTCTATATAAATAGTTCCTTATCAGGGAGAAGAGATAATAGAGTAATGGTGACTGGTACTTCACTTATTCGTTAATTTATGGAGGGGCCAGTTAAAAAAGAATAAGACTTGACAAATATTTTACAATTTTGAATCTGATGTTATTTTTGTAATTAATAATATATTTAAATTTGTTGACAAAGATTTGTGAAGTACATAGAATCACAGATAACGACAAGTAAGTAATGCACATGCAGTTTCATATGAACACCTTGCTCGTATTCGTGGCTGACAAATCCCCAAATAATGACAGAAATCCGTTTGTTAAGGCAGTTGGGTGCAAAACTGAGAGTTTCACGCAAGATGATTTGAAGTATTAAGTAAATTTGGGGTTGAGGCTTAGACACCTGAAGGGAGACTTGTCTACTACATTTTAATAACAATAAAGTTAAATTAATTAGATCTTTTTATTGATAAATACCCCTATATTACTATTGAAAAAAGCCTTATTAAAAATATTAAATGTGTTACATTCTAGACTATATACTTGGATAAGAATAGAGGAAGGTTCCCACTTCTTTATACATGCCAGAACTTAGACAACACGATAAAAGTATTTGATCTCAATGTTAAAAAGGGATAACCAAATTTACTATTCCAAGAAACTTAAAATAATGGGGCGATATATATATACACCTGTTTTTGACAGTATGTTTAATGCGTTCTTGATAATTTAATAATTTTTCTTTTTTACTGTAATGACTAATAAGTTAATTTGAAATCACTTGAGTTCATTTTTTATTGATGCATATAAAGATCATCACTTTACTGAGTTAATTTAATAAGCTTTTGGTTATTTATCCAAAAAATAAAAAAAATTAAGCAAGTTCTGCATTTTAATTAATTATTCAATTTTAAGTATTTAGGTCTTAAATATTCAATTCAATGGTACTTAATTTTTAATTAATTGTTAATATTCACAATTCATAAATTATATTAATTTTATTCAATTTAATAATGAGTAATATTTTTTAGGATTTAATTGACGACACCTACCTGGATATTGACCTTTGTATGTAAGAATCATTAATAAAAAATCAAAGACAATCTTCACAAAACTTTCGCGATAGAATGATGTAACCTCAAGATTTTAATTGGGAATCTCATTGTTGCAATTCTGATATAAGTGAGAACTAAGACTAAAATTAGCATAAAACTTCACAAGATAGAAATAGCTAATTTAGTGAATAAGATTGTACTCCTTTAAGTGATTCTGGTGATAATAAGTCAATAATTTAAAATAAATTTTAATAACTATAAAATGAAATCGGGGCTCCTGACACAAACGAGTAAGATAAACAATTAAGTTAAAATACCATATATAAAACGAAGGAAAAAAAGATTAATTTAAGAAAGTTCTAAAAAATACTGTCGAAATAGTTTTAATTGTCAAATCAAGAAATTAGAATGATTTAACTAGAGTTTAGAAGCTTTTATTAGTTCAAGAAATGGTTTAGGGTATATTCGTATTTGGAAATTGATGAGAAAAATAAATGTTTATAGAAAGAAAGCTGAGAAAAGTTTAAATCAATTGATCAGAAAATGCGCATAATGAAATAAGAGATTAGTAAATTAGAAATGGAAGCCAAAAGTTTTAAATAGGAAAATAAGAAGAAAAAAATTGTAAAATCAATGATATCATTAACTAAAAATGAGGAGGAAGAGGAAAACATTAAAAATATTGTAGTTTTGACGTTTTTGACGAAAGGGTGAACAATAAACCATATAATTTTTTTAGATTCATTAAAATCATTAAGTATTAATTAAGCCTTTTTAATGATTAAGGTTCTTTAACAGTGAATAAATTAATCACAACTTAAATGTAAAATATTTGTTTATAATTCAATAAATTGAAATTTTCTTTTAAGAAAATTTATTATTTAAGATATAAAATTTAGTCCAGATTTTTATCTGAATTTATATAAGTAATATTTTTTATATAAACTAACTAATCCCATGCCAGAAATAATGTAAGATATAATCATCTAATCATTCTATGTTTCTTATTAAACTATTATTGTTTTATAGGCTGTTGTAACAGTTATAAAATTCTCACCAGATGCGAAATACTTTGTAACAGGAGATGCAGACGGAATTATTCATCATTATATAAAGAATACGGACGATGCCAAGGATTACTATTCTAGCTCTTTAGCTTCAAGTGCCCCACTATAAAAATAAAGCGAAGTTAATCCTGCTTTCCCATATACACTTAAGGTTAAATTAAGTGAAATTATTATAAAAGTAAACTAAAATTTGTAGGTGATTTCGGGATCTCATTATTCCATTTATTTTATTAAAATTCTTCAAAATATACCAAAATATACATACAAGGTATGCTTATCAATCTATAACAAAACTCTTTTAGTATAAAATCTAAGATCACATGGCATCAGTTCTCGCTCTAGATATCAACGCCACTCTAGACATGTACGTGACAGCCTCAGCTGATGGAAATCTGTTTATAAGATGTTTGAGAACTTCATAACTATGGAAGGTTATACCAATAAACCTACTCACTTCCCAGAACATAAAGATCAAGTGCTTGAAAGTAAGTATTATCATATATATTTACAAAAATTTCTTAGATGTCTCTTCATGGTTACATTAAAAAAAACAAGAAAAACTTATCTTATATAGGTTATTTATGAATATAAAGTATAAATAAAAGATTTAAAGATTCAATTAATTATTCAATTTTCAGAGTTAGTTATGAATTTCAAAACACTAATTGAAAAGATTTTAGATTTTAATTGTTCTGATGGTGAGAGAAGGCAAGCAGTACCTTCATATTTTTGTGTTTTCCATAAATGGTGATCTCCTTCACAAAGTCAGAAAGAATCAATATAAATATAAAAATTTTATATAATAATTTCTTACAATACAAATAACACAGATAACTGTCCTTTACTCCTATTAAATTAGAACTAATTCTAAGAATTCCAATAAACATAATTTTTAATTATTTTTGTGATCACCCTGACTAAAGAGTAAAATACGTGCAATTAACAGAGAGGGAAGACTAGGTAATTATGGTAATGAACATTAAAAATGTTTAC
This sequence comes from Oxytricha trifallax, assembly GCA_000711775.1. Lineage (NCBI taxonomy): Eukaryota > Ciliophora > Spirotrichea > Sporadotrichida > Oxytrichidae > Oxytricha > Oxytricha trifallax. The sequence goes on from ARYC01020901.1 coordinate 14,484, forward strand.
AAAACGAAATAACCTGGGGCTAAAGAGTAAATTAATCATAAAAACTCCTAATAAGAAGTGGTCCAATGGAATGGTGTGCGTAATATTATAGTTAGTATTGTCTATTAAATTTATATAATAATAAATAATAAAACAGTATATGTGTGATAGGAGTGTACAGGTTATATGATTTCTCCCCAGTAGAGTAATTTATCGAAAGAAATTTCTATGGCTTCTTAATTATCATAAAAAATTAATTCAAAATTCCCCCTTTTGATATATATAAAATTACTATAAATTCATAATGATTTATACTATATTATATTTACAATCTTAAGTCGCTAATAGAACTAGAACAGTAAAGGTTCAGCAAGATCTCAAAATACGCAGCAATAAAATTAGCAGTAATAATTCTTTAATAGCCCAAATAGTATGCCAAGAATCAAATCTTTCGCTCTCAGCAAAGATGAAGGAAAAATGAATATATTCTTGTTATTATTATTAATATAACTTTTATTTAAAATTTTCAATAATACTTATCTTAATTTATATCATTATAATTAATTTGGAATTCAAATAATATTCATAAATATATTTATTAAAATTTATTTCCAATTCTTGGTGAATTAAGATATTATATGCATAGATGAAAGTAAGGAGCAAATATTACAACATCTAGATGACTTTGGATTCACATGACCTACTCCAAAAATATTATTATAAAACATAACTAAACACTAAAAATTGTCTTTAGTATAAATTTATTAGCAAATAATTCAAATCATAATCAATTTACAATTTATGTTTATTTAATTTCATGAATTTAATTTACTAAAACTTTCTCATAAATTTATTCATTTATAATTATAGTGATAAAAGTTTTGTGAATTTCTTTAGAAAAAATTGTTATGAGAGTGAGTTGAACGAAAGAAATAGAGTGTTTTTTAACATTATGTACCCATTCAGATCAATTCAAAACCATTTCGATCTCACTTAAACTTTACTCATAATTTCTTTTTTGTATTTCGCTTAATTGATTACTATTATTAATTAAGATCTTATCAGTTATATAATAGTCGATTTTAGCACAGTAAATTTTACATAAAAAATATATCATAAAAGTTTATTTCCACTCTCACTCGACTATATACCAAAATTTAATGAGTAAAACTCACAGATTCGATTGTGCCAAACAAATTCTAGACAGACTTTCCGCTCTATTAGGAGAAGATAAACGCACTTTCTTCGATGACCCACCTGAAGAATTCAAAAATGATGAAAAGTAAGTATAAGATTTTTTAATACAAATGAGTAATTTTAGTGACTTGAGGGAGAGAAGAACAGCAATTGCAATGCAAATGTCTCAACAATAGCAGCAAAACTAGAATAATTTGAATCTATCTTAAACCCCCAATCCTCATGATAGCGATTCTGTGCAGATTGATACCTCAACTAGAAAATTATATAATTTAAGAATTATAATAATTTTTCAAATAATTCATTGATTTTTATATATGCTATGTATTCCATTTTATTTATTTATAAATTATGATATACTAAACTAGAAAAGAACCGGATGTTTTATACAATCATCTCTCAAATAACTCATAAATTTAAGATAAAGATTTACCTCATTAAATTGTAATTGAATTAGAGAAACAGCCAAAATTATGTTCATTGGATATTGTGGCCTTTGCTTATTTGAAAGAAATTATTATCAATATGCCAGAATCTCAAGAGTTTATCAATATATAAACTTCAATGTTAAATTTATCAATTATTATTCCCATAATTAACCAAAATTTTTTATTTTTAGACTAATTAATAATAAGAGGTGGTATACTTGAAAGCTAAATGCCAAAATTTAATACAATTTGTCAAGAAAATGGATAAACTATTTGATGATTAATTATTAATGCATTGTACTTAAAATATAACAAATATAGTTCCCGAAAATTAATTATATTTTATGAAATCGAGAAAGGAACTTAGAAAGTGTAAGAGTACAATCAATTAGTTTGGAATTCAGATGAGCAATATGAGAAGAAACTAGTTAATTCTTTGTAAGTATATATTTATTTATTTTATTAATCAATCACATTAAAACTGCATTTTTTTCTATAAATTTTAACATAAAAAACCATAAAACAATAATATAGCTTGCAAAAATCATAATTCAAGAGTGGTGAGCCTTCCTCGTTGATTCAAAAGTATTTATTCAATCCGTTTATAAATATGATGGGTGTATCAGACACTCATTATGGCTCCAAATCATCTTAATTAAATAAACTTAACTTTCTTATCACATTATATAATAATTCTTGAAGTTTAGACTTTTGAATTATCTTTTTTTTGTTTAAACATGAATTTTCTTATGAAGAATGCTTTTTCTGATGAAATATTAATCTAGCAGCAACAATTAAGACTCAGCGAATTTTGGGGAAGATTAAAAATCGTGGCATGATGATTTGAAGAAACGTGAATCAGCTAAGTTAAAGAAAGAGGAAGTGGAGCAAGTGAGAAATTTATACATCACAGGTGTTGTGGGAATTTTATTCTGCTACTTAAATTTTGCGAAAAATCCCTTTAATAATTGAACGTATACATTTAAAAGTATAATAGAGAGCAAAAACTAGGTAATAATTTCATTTAGATTATAATTTCAATCATTGATTGTCTCAATTTTCATTCGATCTGTTATTAATAAGAAAAGCTCAAATAAAAAAATTTTAGCAGTCGTTATTATTATTGTCAAGAATTTTGGAATAAATTAATGTGTGTTTGATTAAATTGCAAAAAAGATCATCGCCTAAATTGTTAATTTATGAATACTAAAAAAGCAATATGTTGTTCAAAATTAATAAGTCCCAGTATAATTTATAACGACTGAATGACTAATCATTATTTCATATTTTAAAGACATCTTGATATTCACAGGATTAATTAAATTATAATTCTTTCATTTTATTTGGACTTTCTTAAACATATTAATTTCATAAATATTTACTGATATCACTAATATTCCATAAAAATATTAACGATATCCATAATTATTCCTTTTATTTATAGTTTCAACTTGAATTTATAGATATTATCATTGATCAATTAATCTATAATAAATTTTTATGAGAAATATCGTTTGTTTGACTTTAGATTTGCATTACACTATAATTATTCTAAAATTTTTGTATTTAAGAATAAGAAAAACTATGATGTTTCCTATAAGTTCCCCAATTAAAGCAAAATTTATATTAAAAATCATATTATTTTTGCTAGCATTTTTAACCAAACTGATTATAAGTATTTCAATTCATAAAGACAATTTAAAATAATTAAAAAAAACATCATCATAATTATTGAATTGATTTGGAATATAATTATGATAAATAACTATATAATAATATTAATTTTAGATATTCGTATTGATTAATTTTTATAATAAAAAATGATAAAATACCAATAATCACTATAAATTTTACTGGTAATGATAGATTTATTTTTTTAATTATTTTCTGTCCATAATCTAAGAATTTAAATTTGAAGTAAAAATGTTAATTTATTATACAAAATACAACTGAAATTATTATATTTATTTTATTAAATATTTTTTTAAATATTTTTTTGTAGATATATAATTTTTTCCCTTCAAATGTCTTCATATACAGAAGATTCTAGCATAGTAACTACGGGATGAGGTAGAGGTTTAGGTGTGATTGTTATAATAATTATTGAATCTTCACTGTATTCTTCAATGCTATCGAGCAATTAGAAAAATTATATTTAAAAGGAATATTTAATTATTAAAATTTGGCAAATTTATCCATAAACTAAATTTATTAACAAAAAACTCGTTTTTGTTAATAAATGATGTTTATTTTAATAGATAAATTTAATGCAGTATAAGTCTTAACTATTTTCAATATAATGATGTAAAACTGTAAACATTAAATATTTGATAAATCTAAGGTGAGATGTAGTAGGAGCAGGAGTGGTTGTAGGAGCCTTAGTAGTAGTAGCAGGTGGGGGTGTAGTAGTTGAGTATTAATAAAATTATTATATTAATATTTTCATTTATATTACTATTTTGATTATTGAGTATGGATCATCTAGTCTGCAACCAGTAATTGTAATAGTTTAGAGTGGTGATTCTTTTTTGTCCCAGGCTTCCGTACCAGCAACCTTTTCGATTTAATCAATAAGTTCATAGCTTGTCGCATTAACTCTTCCAAACACCTGATATCTATCATCTACCCACTTCAATGGACTTAAAGTAATCATTACAAAAAAGGTTTATATTTTATAAATTTATAATTATTTAATCATGAATTGAGAATTGGAAGTGTGAGGAGTAGATCCAGGCTTAGTAGCTGTCAATAAATACCTAGCATCGTGTGCAATTAAATAAGACTATATATCTGTAAATATTGATATAATTATAAAATATTTAAGACTCATCCCTATAGACCATTCCATAAATTGACTCTCCAGATGTACCATCATTCTTAATGAAATCTCCTCCAAAAATACCATAAGATTTCACTATTCTAAATAATTTGGAGGCTTAATAAGTCATACTCTTGCTTATATCAGTAGTAGCTATAAAATTTAAGTTTTAGAATATAGTGAACTTTTGAAATTTATCAAACATATAAATGTAATTTAAATTTGAATTATAATGCTTGAAATATGGTTTTTAAATGTAGAAAACTATATATAATCTGTTATGAGTTGACTCCTTTATAAATAAAAAAGTAAAAACTTACCTTTAGAAGTGATATTTCCAAGACATAAGCTTGCAAAGTTTTTGACTGTTTTAGGCATTTCATTTGTAAATAAATCAAATTTGACCCAAACTGGCAATCCTACATAGGTGGTACTCAGCTTCATCCAAATATACTCTGTCTCGTTAATACTTGAGGAGGGGACTGATGCTTGAGAAAGTGTAGTCAAAGTTACAATGCAAAATATAAATATGAGGGAGTTCACCACTTTATTGGAGTGACTTCCCTTTGAGGATTTTCTAAATACTTTCATTTTATTTTTATAAATTTATAATAAATGTTTGAAATTTATTATAATTAGAGAATTTATTTGTGAAATAAAAGTATTTTCAATTTTTTCTAATTCTATACAATTTCATATTATGATTTGCTATAAAGATAGTTAATTACCTGAATAAATTGATTAAGTATATAAATAAATATAAAACATTTGAATTAATAATATTCCAATAGTTTCACAATATCTAAAATTTTGGAGAAAAAAACTCATAATTTAATTTTTTTATGAGTGTAAATAGAGAGAATTCTTACTATTTTAGGGGGGGTGATATCTGAACCAAAGCGACAATATCTGAACCAAAGATATTTTCTTAAAGTTTAAATAAGTTGGCGTATCAACTCCGGGTCAAATTAGGGTCATAAGTTACTTGAATATTGCACATATTATTTAAAATAAGCATTAAAAATAATATAATATCTCACTAGATAACTTATTAATAAGAATTTGAGTAAGTTACATAGTTTTAAATTGTAAAATTGAAGAAAAAATTAAAATATTTGTTTAATTTTATGATAAAACTCAGTCTCGTTTTGGGTATTTTAATCACTATAGAGAATATCTCGTAACTATAAATAGTTTCTTCGTATTCTCTCACCCTAATTTGACCCGGAGTAGATACGCCAACTTATTTAAACTATAAGAAAATATCTTTGGTTCAGATATCGTCATATCGTCTCCCCCACTATTTTTATATTTTAATTTAGTAATTTCTAATAATCATAAAAAATAAATTTAGCTAATGTAATAATAAATTAATATTATTAATAATTCACAATTAATATGTATTTTGTCGTTTTATACCAATATATGATAATAATAATTAGAAAATTATTTAAAATAAATTAAAATATTATCGAATATATGATATAATTTAATAAGCTTATTATCTCTTATCTAGGTAATATTTGAAATAAGATTACTAATGCTATTATATTAATAAAAAAAATAGAAATATAATATAATTTGTTTTTTAATTTCTTTATGTATTTCAATAAAATAAAGAGTACATATGGTATTTATCTCAATTATTCTATATTTTATTATAATTTTAATAAAATTTAATAAACAGTAAATCCAATAATATTTATAAGGAATATTTAACTAGGTAATATTGCAAGCGAAATAAATAATATAGTTACTAAGTAATTCTTGAAGTTTGTCATCATTTAATAAAATATTGATTATATATTGTATTTCTCTTTAAATAATATATATATTTAATGATAATATTTTTCTTCTTAAATTAAAAAACCATTCAATTTCAATTGATTCAAAGTTTTTAATTTATTATAATTTTTTTAAGAAAATAAAATACATTTAATTATTATATTATCCTTCAAAACTAAGGTTAGTGAGAGTAGTAGTAATTTATGCCTGCTCCACTTAACTTGGCATTGGTTGCGCTCTGATGTCTCTCCATCATGTTTGTTTTAGATTTGCAACTCATTAATTTTGGGGTTTCATAGCACTGCTTCTCCCATATTCTTTCATCATCGTCGTATTCTTAATTATATAATGAGCAAACGATTGTTTTATTATAAATAAAAGAATTTGCCTTTTTATTTTGAATGTATCAATAAATTATTAAAGATAATTCTTGATATTAATCATCATCAAAGTTGTTATTGAAATAATAAGAATAAATGATAAAAATGCATATAATAAAAACTGAATTTAAAAATATGAATTTATTACAAAATAAAAACTTCTCAATATTACAAATTCCAAACACATTGATTGGATTCTCATCCAAATTCCCATCATTTTTGTTAAAATTTCCGAACATCAACTAATTCTACTCCTAACCTAGTTTATTCATTTCTTTAGCTATTAAATTAGAATATTTCTAAAATTATTTCAATATAACATCAATGATTATTTAGATTATGGAAAATTAAAAAAATAATATATATATTACAAATTAAAAGCTTGAAGATCAGTTAAAAGATTGTTAAGTTGGTATATTTATAAATTTTATTAGATATTAGATTCAGTTAAATTGGATACTTGCTAATTACTCTCTTAAATTTACTCCCACTTTGAATTGTAACTCTTTTTAAAAAAATACGTTTATCTTTATTTATTTAATGATATTTTGGGTAAATTTATAAGGCTAATTAATATCTTAATAAAAAGAGAAGAATATCTAAATTCAATTGCATTTGAAATAATGTACTCTAGAGTAGTTATTACTAAGTCTTATTAACACCTGGTTCTTGTTGCTTGACTTCATTTTTTGCATGTTCCCCTGAAACACTAAACTTTCTTGTCTCTTAGTCTTTTAATTGGGATATAAGGTTCTAGCTGAGAAGAAGCTGAGACAAGGGAGGGTTAGAGTAGAAAGACTTGGAGAGGTCTTTTTATTCAAAGGAGGAAAATTTATTTGCGTTATTAATTGTCAATCTTGTTTTAGAGAAGAAAGATTGATTTCATATATATAAAGCGATTTTGTATCAAAGAATATTTTTGAATTGGAAATTTAATATGTAAATAAATAAATAAATTTAAATGACACTATAGATTTTTAATGGTAAAAAAATATATAATTTAATAATATCTAAGAAATATTAACTCTTCTTGTTTAAATGGTAAAATATAAATAAAATTTCCCCTCTTTGAATAAAAATTAATCACCTTTTTAAAGCTTTAAAAATTTGCTATATACATTTTGAGAAAATAATAAATGAACTTACTAATTATCATTAAATAATTTCTTGAATTTTTTTAGCAAACATTATATAAAAAATATCAAAGTTACGTATTTTACAAATGCTTTAATTAAAATCCTAATTTAGGATAAATTTATAAAAGAAAGAATCGCTAGCGAAAGATTCGTCTTAAAGGAATTTATGATAATTAAACACTGAGGTGTTTCTGGCTTTAATCGGATGATTTTTATTTTTTTCCTCGACTAGATTCAAATTATCGATATCCACGTGGCTTAGACAAGTCTTTTCATTTTAAAAAACAATGTTAGTCATATCCATTTCTACAGAGTCAAATTTCAATGAATTTGTAAGAAAATCTATCTTTTCGTCAAGTAGTTTTAATTTATAAGCTTATAATACAGTAATTTACAAAATCATATTTAATATGTATATAATGCAAAAGTAGTTCTTAGACCCCAGACAAATTTTTATTCATAATCGTCTCACTTGACTTCACCAGTCTTCTCCACTAAAGCTCTCTCTTATGAGGCTTAGCGTTATTAACAACTTCCTGAAGCAGATTGTTTATTAATATGTAGTTAGGGTACTGATCTATTTTTAAATTCTCAATTAGCTTTGCAATTTCCATAAATTGTGAAGGTAGTTGATACTGTCTTGTCAGTTTGCTCATAAAATATAAAACAGACTATTAACGCTTTCTGATTCTTTAATTTTATTAAGAGAAATTAAGATTATAGATATAAAGGGTATAAACTTATAAACTCAAAGTCATATCTTCCTTTTTCTGTAGAACCATCTTGAAGGTTTTTTAATGTGAACTACAGGGCATGCAAAAAAGGTAATCACACCACGGTAAATCCATAGTTCTTAAGTACACCATTAGGTAAAATAGGTTGATCAAGTCATCTCGCCTGGTTGAGGGAGTGTACATTTTCATTTGATTTATTGATGCAAACTTGGCATCGCCAGAAAATGTAGATCCACGCTTTTGCTTGTAATGCTCTAAAGTTTATGGATCTATAAAAATAGTTTTTAATATTAAATAAACTAGGAAATTGAAAATATTTCATAGTAAATTAAATTTTATATGAAACTCAAAAGGTCTATTATAAAATAATTTATAAGAATTTTAATCTCGGTATTCTTGGCACCTCTCATAACTAAAAAGCGATAACTGATCTTCTCTCTCATTTAAAATTAAATTAGAGAGAGAAAAGTTATTACCATAGACATAACCACTATCATGTAAGCACTCAAGACCTTTCAACTATAAAGAATTGTTAATATTTAACTCGTAGAAATAGCGCTATTCATTTAATATATAAATTAAACCATTCAATAATATATATATTTATATATAAAGGTATTTATACCCCCAATTCCATCTTCAATTATACCTTTGTAATTTAAAATAATGAACATTTTATTTATTTTTTTTAAAAGCGAGAGTAACTTACAATCTAAAGTCCAATAATTGCAATAGTTGTAGGATCTAAACATTATTCCAACTTGTTAATTTTATCATTAAGGTTCGAAATACCTTAAGTTTCGATTAACATATAAGGTGATCCTTAATTTTTGACAGAATCAGCTGCTTTAATTCTACTATAACTACATGAGATATTAAAGAATTTTAAAATAATTTAAATAATTATATAGATATATGGATAAAATCTATCATAAATAAGTATGTTTTGCTCTCGAATTCTTAAATTATTATAATTTATTATGGATATATGTATTAAAAAGTTTAATAACAATTATTTTAATAATATTATTCGTAATTATTGGAACAGTTTTAGAAAAAGGAGAGATTTAACCAACCGAATTAAAGTCTATTATAATTTTCTATGTTTTTGGAAATGTTTGCTTCTCTCCCTGAGTTTTAGGTTTTAATAGTAATGGTTGTAATTATTTATCGAAGTTATTTTGTTATGAACTCTATTAATTTATATATAAAATATTGTATGGGCAAATTTATACAAAATTATTGAATAATTATTTTTTAAAAAAATTATACTTAAATTAATCAAGCTTATTCATTATATTTTATACAGTTTTTAAGTAAATATCACACATAATATAAACTTTGATCAAATTTACTCTAATTATTCTGGTTTTCTTCTTCCTAGAGAGGGGGGGCATTATTTGGGTTGAAGAATTGAGACTTTGAAAACTATCTATTATTAATTTTATTATTATAATTTTATTGAGCTAAAGTTCCAGCGTTAGAAGTCACGTTACTACCCAAATAATGTTTAAAAATTATAATATTTTAAATGAATTTTGTAAATTTATTACTAATAATAATAAGTAAATTCTATTTATTGAAAAATCGAATTTATATTGATAAAGATTCAATATAAAAGAACCCCAAAAGAGTTAAAATTGAATAACATATATCTAAATTATTTAAAACAAATCTGAATCTCTCAAATTTTAGTTTATCTCTTATTTTTTAGTAATATTTTAATCATTAGTTTACTAATTATTTTAATGGATTAGGTTTTTATTTTATTTCTAAATATTTTATTTTTCTTGCTCTTAAGTTACAATAATTTTATATGACTTATCATATAAATTTGTAAAAAATAAGATAAGTGAGAGTGTTATTTATAGATGAGGTGATATTATTTGGAGGTGTACTTTTTTAGGAGACGTCATCTTCCTTTATCTTTGCCTTACTTTTTAATTTACTTTGAGTACTCTGATCATTCTTAGTTAATTAATAAAGTAAATTTTAATTTTTTTTTTTAAATAATTGTGAATTATTTTGAATTTTTTCATATATTTGGTGAAAATAAATAAAAATAAATGTAAATTGATTATTTAATTATATTTAATGATAAAGTTTTGTCGGACTTCTCATTTCTTTGATTTTTACTGCGATTTTTGCTTCTTGACTTTTTTACATTGCGGCTTTTATATGTTATATCAATATTTTAGTTTTTATTCTCTGCCTAGGTTTGAGATAGAACATAAGTTTATGAAAAATTATTCATAATAAATATAGAAATTAAAATACTATTTTGGTTTGAGAAACTATGGGATTTTATTTTATTGGAGTTAATTGTTAATCAAGAGACATGCAGTCTTCCCTAATGATTATTAATATCAAAATTTGCTATTTATTTAGTTTATATTAATTATTCGAAATATAAGTTACTTTGTTTGGGTCCTCCAGAAAACATATTTCAAATCGTAAAATTTTTACCAAATTCGAATCATATTTCAGCAAGCAAAAAATCTTAAATTTTTTGGTTCATTTTTCATGATTTAAGTTGCGGGAATTAATTGCGGATTTCTTATGAAAGTTTTTAGATTTTAAAAATTTTTTAAGGGGGTCTCTTTGTTTAATATAATTATTTTGATTGAAGCTTCGTTTCCTGCATTAATACAATTACTTATAAGGGTCTAGCCAGATGCATTTTTATTTTTACGAACGATCTATCTTAATAATTAATTGAACTATGAAATTTATTTATTGATTTTTATATATACGTGAGACAAAAATGTATATCTTTTATTCAGATAACCAGTGCTTAAAATTTATGGAAACATTTTTTATTCTGCCTCAGATTTTATAAAATAAAATCCCCTTAATTTTATAAAATATTGTAATTTAAATAAAATACAATTTAAAACTTTAATTATACTTTTTTTATTTTAATATTTTAAGTAAGATTTATATAGAATATTGAGATTGAAAAGTACCTTTCTTTCTGTTTAATATGCTTTGTCATCCGAATACTACATAGTAAATTTTAAGCAAGAATTTTTTAATGAAATTTCATCTATTTTATTTGACAAGGAATTTTAGATTACTAATTTAAATTAAAATTCTATATTTTTTATTATAAAATTGATTAAATTCATATTTTAATAAATAATTTCTTAAATTACTTTTGTTGACAAGATAAAAAATATATTATTATTTCCCCCCTATTGATGATATAGTGTTATTTAATAAAATTCTTTTTAATTTTAAGCCCACTATATAAAAAAAGATATAATTATTATGATGTATTTTTCAATTTTAATTGTTAAATATTTAAATAGTGAATAGAATAGTTATTAGAATTATTTGGAAAAATTAGATTGATATTAGTTGAAAATAGATTAGCACACATAAAATGTGAAAAGCTTTGTCATATTGACTTGGCATATGCACTTTTATCAATTATGAAACTTTTTGAGGATTATAATTTTTAGATATTATTATTTATTAAATGTATAAATAAAATTAGAAAAATCATGTTTTTTGCTTTATTCTTATCTTATCATATTATAGGAATACATTCAAAATTGGAAAATTAATTTAAATCAAATTTATTATAACTTGAAATCCTGGCAGTTAAAGATTGGCTAATTAAAAAGATTTAGGACTCATTCGATAGAGAATTCAAAATTAGCTGGAATTTTTTATTGGCGTTCCTATTTTATCGCATTCCTGAAGCGAGATAACTTCACTTTAATTGAAAGCCTCTAAATTCAGTAAATTATACCCCACATTAAAGTTAAGTTATCTCGCTTCAGGAATGCGATAAAATAGTAACGCCAATAAAAATGTCCAGCTAACTTTGAATTCTCTTTCGAATGAGTCCTAAATCTTTTTAATTAGCCAATCTTTAACTGCCAAGATTTTAAATTATAATAAATTTGATTTAAATTATTTTTCCAATTTTGAATGTATTCCAACAATAATATAAATAATCTATGCAAATAATTCATGAATTTTATGTAAAATTACCCATTAATTTCAAACTTTCATGAATTAAAAGTATGAATTTTATAGAATATGATGGATTATTATTAGATTTTATATTTTATAATCATGGCAGAATAAATGAAGAATACTATTATTAAACTTACCACTTTTAAATATGTATTTTTACCTAGTCCAAAATTTTAACTGATTTATATTTAATTATGTTTTGCAATTTTGAAAGCGAAATATATTAGAGATTTTTTTTAAACTTATTTTATTTAATGTACCATGAATAAATATTTCTTAATTATTTTTTTAATAGAAAAAAAATTGGTATCATTAATAGAAAATTCAAATTATGTTTAAATGAATGTTAATTGCAAATATATTTATGATATAATTTAATGAGTGCAGTCGAATATAACTTATATAATGAAGTTTATTTAATTATCTTAAAATCCTCATTGACTATCTCACTTCCTAATTTTTCTTCACTTATACAGTCAAATTAAAAATATATTAATAATAGAATATGTTAATTAATCTTGAAAGAAAGAGTTTTACAAAAATAAATTATATCAGATTTGATTTATAATATATAATAATATTATACAATTTTAAGTCAATATAGTCATGAATTTTTTAAGTAGACTGAGTTATCATTAGTTCATGAGTTACTTATTGACACGGTTTTAAAGTATTCATTTTTAGGTCAGTATTTAATCTACAGTATAAATAAAAATTTGTATGCTTTTTAATTCTTTATTTTTATACAAAATTTTCATTCATAAACTGAAATGCTAATAAATATGAGTAAAACATATTAATTAGACGTATTTATAGTATAAAATTAAATGTGGAACACCAAAAAATGGAGTTGATCTTGTGGATTAGGAAGGGATTAGAATCCCCAGGACTACCTTGTGATTACGTCACCCGCGCTGTTTGGAACCGACTCCAATTGTACAAATTTATAATAAACTAGGGGCACGATAAATTAACAAAGAACGATGTGATTATAAGCTGCTTTATATTAATCGAAATAGAACAGCTCTTAGATCATCAAAGCCATTAAGAAACAATTAAGCAGAAACTATCCATTTTGTTAATTTGATTGAAACATGAAACTCAATTCTTGGTTAAAGTATATTTTTGTGAACAGGTCGACACTTTTTCGAGATACTTACATCAAACTCACCTTATTTTTTAGAATAGGTTAAATGTATGATTCTAAATATTCAACTCTCTTATAAAGTGCTATTAAATATAGAACTACTGATTTAATATAGTAGAAATTTCTATTAAATTAAAACTTTATTTTATTAAATCCCACCTTTTAATATTTATCAATCTATCTAAATTCTATATATAAATATTTATGAATGTTTGCTGAATTGAAGAGGTCATATTATTGATAATAATTTATTAATAATTCATGAGAATATAATAAAATAGAAATTTAATTAATCAAAGAATAATAAGATAATAATAATAACATTTAAAATCATAATTACATATTAGACTTTTTATCATTAAAAATGGGGAATATTGTATAAAATATTAAAATAGCATATTATCATATATAAATATTTTGATTTATGATTAAAATTTGTGTAATAAAAAATTATATTTCAACTTATTATATGATTTATTATATTATTATATAACATAAGTTTATAAAACTCTTAGTATAATATCTAATTCAATAAATTTAAAAAGACTTATATATTATAAAAAAATCAGAAACTTCTCAAAAAACATAATATTATATTTATTATTTATAATTTGCTCACATATTAGACTTCACTGTAATTAATTTAAAATTTGAGATTACATTCTGTGAGATTAATTTAAGATTTTTATTTTAATTCCATATAGTTTATTTATTCAAATTATTGGGGGGGGGGGTACCTGTCTCTCCCCCCCAGTTTAATTATAGAAAATAAAAAAACATGATTATCATAGTAACCAAATTTTGGTCGAAAATAACGAATTTAATAAATAAAAACCTTTTTGGTAACACTATGAGGTAATATGACTTTGAGAAATTTACCGATTTATCATAAAAACTATATTTACAAATCGTTGCTTTATGATAATTTTGATGATTTTTATCTCCAACAATTTCCACCTCTTTAATTATAATTTCTTTTTTACAGAAACTTGGAGTCAACATATTCTGATATTTGGAGTGACAAAACATTATTATTCATCAATAAATTGATTTTACACTTTATTATTTCTTAATACTATTTTAAATAGACTCCAAGTTTCTGTAAAAAAGAAATTATAAGTAAAGAGGTGAAAATTGTTGGAGATAAAAATCATCAAAATTATCATAAAGCAACGATTTGTAAATATAGTTTTTATGATAAATCGGTAAATTTCTCAAAGTCATATTACCTCATAGTGTTACCAAAAAGGTTTTTATTTATTAAATTCGTTATTTTCGACCAAAATTTGGTTACTATGATAATCATGTTTTTTTATTTTCTATAATTAAACTGGGGGGGAGAGACAGGTACCACTCAAATTATTAATAATTTTCCACAAAAATATTTAGTATAACAAATGTAAATCTATTCAAGTTAAATTGAGTTAAAATATTTAAAAAATTTATTTGACTAAACTTATTGTAAGAAATAATAATCTGATTCAAAGAAAAGACTTTATATAATTTTGTATAAATATAACAAATATACTTATACTATTTAAATATACCTCTTAGCTCATTATCTTTTAACTTAGATCAATTTGTTTTTGTTAGATTCGTCATCCCATTTCATATTTTTATTATTATTATTATATTAAACACTTTTTTTATTTTTATTTAATTCATTTATTATACAAAATATGGTTAAAATAGCTAAATAGTTTGATATTTATATAAATATTCCATTTTTTGTTGGCATTAGATGCCTGTTGGTTTTGATTTCTCTAAGCTGGACTTTAAGTCAAAGCCTTAAGACCCCTATTGACAGCAGTAGTTTCTGTTACTGGGTTCTTGAAAGTGTAGGATTTTAGTCTGTTTTGAGCCTAATGAAGGGATGTTACGTTTCCAACAAATTTAGCATACTCCAAATCTACACATGATGCGAAGTCTTTGAATCTTATTTAAATATTAAAGAAAAGAGAATCAATAATTTTAATGAAAACAAGGAAAATTATTTGAAACTACTGTTTGAATTTGAGTACTTAATTTTTATAAAAAAAATTATGTTTAATAATATTTAATAAAATAACAGATTTTTTTAAAAAAAAAACAAAGTCTTTCAGATGTCTATTAAGCTTGATCATTTCATCTTCAATGACCTTAATTCTTCTCTATAGCATAAGATTCACATCATTTTTAGCTTTAGCAGTGAGGTTCATATCACTCTCCAAGTCATTATTGTTAAAATCTTCTCTCTACACAACATTAATCATCTTGTAACTTGAGATTTTATAATATTTTAACAATAATTTAACTTCCCCCCCCTATTTTCAAATAATTCATTATTTATACCCCCCCCCCTAATTCTTAACAATAATTATCTACTTATAAAATAGTACAATAATATTTTTTATGTTACATGAAATTTTATTGACTTCTTCGATGTGTTCATGTCTCATCTTAATCATCTTAGTCATAATATTTTTCTTGTAATTATAGTAAGAATCGTCTGAAATTTCAGCGGCTATCTCTGGATATTTTTCAAATATGTAAGTTTGCAAGAATCTCTTGGAAAGTTTAAAATATTATGTTTTATTATGGATTCTATGATCAACATAAAAGTTAATTATAAAAAATGTTTTATATAAAAACAAGTGAGAAACCTTGGACTTCTTTCTGAGCAGCATAGACAAATTAAGACTTTTTATTGTGACAAACATAGTAATCACAGATGTAGTTGCCCTCATTGATAATTCATACCAATTATATTTGGTTTTTTTACTATAAAATTACTTGTAATTACCACCTTATTAAATATAAAAAACAATCTAAACTTCTATAATTTATAATTAAGCTGATAAGCAATCCAATTCTGTAACTTCTCTCGGTTGGGTTCTTGCTAAACATGTAGAAACCAATGCCCACTTGACCCTTCTGAATGAAGTACATCTCAGGCACTTCGTCCTCCTCGTCGTATATCACACATCTATCGTTTTAAGGGAAGAATTGCCTAGGTTTCAAGTTAAATGAAATGTCATACAGGAATTATGATTGTAATTAAATTTATTAAATTAAGTTGAGTATATATTTAATAAATTTTCTAAGAGAATTACTGTACAATTAACAAATAAAAAGATAGAGGAACTTGGAGTCGATGTACTTTCTGGTCTTGAAGAAATTCTTGAATTTATAGAATATGTCATCGTACAAGAACTGAACCATAATGTTTTTCTTCACTAATCTTGGCAAAGTTAATTATATAAAATACTATAATATGAATACTATATAGAGGAATTATATTACTTATTATTACTTAACAAATCCCACATAAAATAAATAAATATTATATAGGCAAAGTTTTTAGGAATTCTTGCTTCTCAGTGACTTAAACCATTCTATCATTAGCCCAGTAATGATTGAAATGATCATCGATTTCCACTTACAAAGAACGCTTAATTTGCTTCTTTTTCGTGAATCTATTTAGTAAATTCAGCCATTCCCCAGTATATAATAGCATTTATTGTAAAACTATTGAAAATTTTAACATATATGATGGTATTTTTTTATAAATTTAATGATTGATGTAGCTCAGCAGACTCATCTTTTTCTTCATACAGATCATCGAGGCCATGCACGATATTGATGAATTAGCCCATAATAACTGAGAAGAAGGCCACTCCCAAGATCATAACCAGCATGTCGAAAATTTTCTCAATGTTGGTCTTGGGATATATATCTCCATACCCAATAACCGCCAAAGTTGTAATTATTGCACAATTATTATAAATTAACTTTCTTAAAACACTAATATTGCATATCACTAAAGAATTATAAAAACTCATATAAGTAAAGACCGTTTTTAAGGTAAAATTATTAATGTTAATTCTTCATAATAGTTAATTATTTGTGCTAGAATTTATTATATACTTTTATTATGTCAATACAAAATAGCAACTAGTTATGAATCTATCAAAATCATATTCCATTTCATTCAGCTTGAACGCATAAATAAATGATACTTCATTCTACTCATTCGTGTTTGTCTGTAGTGTGTCACTGATTAATATACAAATAAATACTATACAATATATACATTAATAATATAAAATTAATAACAATAATTTATTTTATTAGAGATTATAAACCACATGCACCCTATGAAGTAAATAATGGTGATTGTTGTTAAAATCAGACTGAGAATTCTAAACACATTCATTAAGAAAAATGTCACCAGTACTTTCTTCCCTCTCCCTCCGTCTTATAAAATATTAATATAATATTCTTTAAACAATTGAAAGTAATAAATACTAGATAATATTCAACGATATTATTTAAATATTTTTATATTACCAATCTTTGAAGCAGTACTCAAATATAGGCTGTAGATGGGAGAAATCTATAAGTGCAAGCACCTCGTGAATACGGAAAAGACGGAAAAGTCTGAATAATGTGGTGTAGTAGCTTCCTGTCACTAATTCATAAGGGAATGTGGCAATCACATCGATAATTAAATATTTTTAAATCAATACAGATTAATGTAAAATTTATAGGTTTCAAGATAACTTACTTTTATTTGTAGTTAACAAATTTTAATACTATATAATTTTTTTATTACATTTCGATCACAAAATAGCTCGAAAAGTAACGTTTTGCTATTTTTCTATGGTCAGAGATGACTTCTTATGAATCAGAATCCTTATACTGCATAAAGAATTCTATAAAAAAAGATTAAATGATTAATTTAATTCTTAATAAATATATTGATTTTACCAAAAATGATGTCAAGAATGAAGAAAGCTAGTACTATTAAATCAACGATTAAGATTCCTTTTTCATATGTTGGGTATCCAAAGGCCACACTATATTATGATTTTAAACATTTATGAAGTTTTCTTACTAGTAAGCACTTATTAATAAATTAAATTATAGAATTCTTAACCTACCCCCTTATAAATTTCATAATTAATTTAAAATTTTACAAATATTATTTCTGAATAATTATATAATTGTATAAAAAGCTGTACTGAAGCAACTATATCCCACAAGAATCACCATCCACAGATCGAAGTAGCTCTTCCAAGTGGAAGTCAGAGGGATTATATACTTAAACCTAGAGTCAGACCCCTCATCCATTATGAAGCTGGTGTTGCTGTCCATTGGAATGGTTTTGTTGTTTTTCAAGTTTTTAATTCCTTTCAATTTCTGCTATCTATATTAATAGGCAATGAAGTTAGGCTTTCCAATAAAAATGTCATTCAAAATTAAATGACTCGTCTGAGAGTATCAGTTATGTTAGATAAATAAATCTTAATGAAATAAAAATGAAGAGAAATCATGTTTTAAACATACCTCTTCATTTCATTGTAATTATCGACTCCATATATCAATTTTGATCTTCTGCGCCTTTATTCTTCAATTTCTTCATAAGTCAGTTCGATTGGGCGCTCTACAGGAGCTTCTTTATCGTTTTAAAGTAAGCGGTTACCATTACTATCTTTCACCTTTATAATTTAATTTATATTAAATAATGAATGAATTAGGTTCAAAATCAACATAAATAATTATAAACAATAATATAATATATAAATATTCATATAATTAATAATTTAATACCTTCCTAAAAAAGAATAAAACTGTAAGATGATTATTTCTCAGAATGTAACTGATTAACAAAATAAAAAATGTTAAGTTCATTAAAACTCAAAAATATACTCATTCTATGGCTTTTTGTTAAATATTTAATTTTGACTTACAAGCTGCCGCCATTGAAACTCATTTCATTGTTGTAGTTTCTACTGCCTCGCAGGTCTTCTTCTGCTTTGAGCTACTGCTCCATACTTGTTAAATTTACTAACTAAAATTAATATAATTTAATTATTTATTCTGTGATTTATATATGTAAAAAGATTTAGTAAACTAAAAATAAAAATGTTGATAAAATAAAGTGTATTTATTTATTTATAGATTTTATTGTAGATATTCATAGATTATAAAATTAATTGTTAAATTATAAACTTCTTAACAATTTAAAAGAAAAATAAGATATTTGATATCTTTAAATCTCCCTTACTCAATTGAATTTAACTAATTTTAAAGCCGTTGCAGAAATATCACATAAATATATAAACTTTACAAACAATCTTAGTGATTAAACGATGAAATTTTTTTGAAAGAATTTGCGATATAGAAGTTAGAATAAATTAAACCAAAGAATACTTATGTAAAATTCAAGTTTTTTATATTAGATAGAATAGTTAAAGGACTTACTGAGGAATTTTTATAAGACATTTGTTCTTCAATCCACTCTCAATTAATTTGTATATATTATAAATGTTCATAATTAAAATCTTAAGATTATAAAAAAATATAATAGCTTACGTTAAAGAAACTTTCGTTAAAAAATAAGGTAGCTGAATCAATAAATATAAAATCAAATATAACAAGGACTAACTAACAATTAATTTTTTAAGATTTCTATTTCTAATCACACAAATCGATTAATACAACTTAAATTGTTCTAAATTTACTCTCTATTTTGAAATTTGAAACTTTGAGAGTAATTTTATGAATTAAAATTTTTCGACTAAATATTTTACTAAATTTAAATAGATAATTCTATCTTTAAATTGCAGGGTAAATTGTTTTGATAATTTATTTTAAAATCCTTTTAATTTTTTTATTCCACACATATATAATGAATTGAATCTTGTTTTTTTAATTAAAACGTAGAGTGCGAAAAACTACTATATATATATATATTTTTATAGTGAATATCAGGGATGTTTTCTCTATTTATAACTCTGCTTCTATTTATAATTATCATTACTTTATTAGGCAATTTTGCTTCTTGATTTATTCTTCGTATTTTAAGTATTCTTCAATGTGTCTATATTATTGCTAGATTTTAGGTTTTAGTTATTTGGGTTAAACTTTGATACATTTTAAGTTAAAATATCTGTATCAGAATCCTTCACATCAAATTTTTAATATTTTTATGTTAACATAAATTTGTTGAAATGAAGGAGAATTTTTAAGTAAAATGATGCATTTTTTTCGAAAGTTTGAATAAAATATAATATAATATACTCATCACTATATTTCCTGGATTCGTGCTTTAAATCGAGTTGTGGAGTAAAATACAAACCATTAGTTGTGTTTTTGGGGTCCTACAATAAAAACTTTATAGCGCCTTTGTCATTTTCGAATTATAATTTAGGTAAAAATAATGTCAAATAAAAAAGAAAAACAGATTTAATATTGATAAAAATTATTAATTATGTAGAATCTTAATTTTTAAATTAAATAATTATTTAATTTTGCTAAAATAGATAAAAATAGGAAATTGTAGAAATTAAATAAAGTTAATATAATTATAACCAATTTTTGATTTATTTACTTTTCGAATCTATTCGAACACTTATAGCTAATGTTGTAGATTTCCTTAAATTTTATCAGTATTGTTAGTTAAAAGACTAGAAATCACAAATTTATCAACTGTATTCTTATCTGAGTAGCCAGTTGCAAGTTTTATTGTCTAACACATAAATTTATTCCTAGTAATTGGAATCATTGACCAAATATCATCGATTGAGAGTGGAATCACCATAAATGGTCAAGAACTCGTTGCTTGATGAGTGGAAGATGAAATTTAGGACCCGATAGTATTCTCCATGTTTTAAAACCCCCAGCTCACCAACTTTCAAGTCCTGCTCGACTGTTTGAGCACAAAATTCGATAGCTTTAATGGAGGAGAGCCAAAATGACGATTTGAATGAGCGAAAATGAGAGAGGTTTTTGGATTTTTGGTTTGATTAGTTAAAATTAAAACTTAAAAGTGTGATATGTAAAAAGGGGGCTTTTAATCAATAAATTTGACGATTAAACTGCTGTTTCTGTATGTATTGTTGACTTCAATAGCTCCTGCACCCCAACTCATCGTCTTTCATATCAATCTCACACAAATCCATGCTTGATGGTGCTGCACCACTGCTTCACACTGAAAGCCCAGAGCTTGTTGACGTCTGTCTTGGTCATTGCCTTCAGAATCTGCGAAACCCGCTTCACCAGGTGGATCCTATGAAAAGTTAGGCCCAAAATACTTACTTGCTGTCTGCTTGCTCCTAGCGGAGGTGCCTCTTGATGTAGGAGAACAACTGCTCGATAGGGTTAAGCCAGGGTGAGTACTCTGCATTGAAGAGGACAGTGACCTTGAACTTCCTAGCAGTCTCCAGCACCTCTGAATACTTGTGAATGACTGCGTTGTCCATGAGCAGCACGATCTTTTTATGGGCGAGATCTTTGTCTGTGCGCAGCTGGCGCAGGGTGTGATAGAGGAAGTTCTCGAACAGCACGGCATCGAAGGCCCCATCAATGATTTGACTAGAGATCAGCTGGTCCTTGGTGATGGCTGCCA
>ARYC01020903.1:0-33351 GCA_000711775.1 Oxytricha trifallax
TGTATTTATTATCAATTATTTATTATAAATAATATAATTAGTGTACTCTATCGCAAAACATGTTTAAATATAGAAAAAATTCGTAGAGTACCTAAAAATATATAATTATTTTTATATTAAAATCAAGCATTATCAAAGTTGATTAGTTTAATTTATTCACCAAAAATAAGCTATTTTAGCTAATTAGCTTGAGTCGACGGTATAAATGCTTTAGATATAATTGCCAAGAAATTTAGAAAACAATCACATTTAGTCGTTGTATTGACAGACATTCTTTCATTTATATAATCTTATGTGCCAATATTCGAATATGTTGAAATTCATGACACGTTCTTGAGACACCCTAACTATAGCATGTTAGATGTCAGTTTATTACTGTTGAAGGAATTAAGCACTTATTTTTATAATACTAGAGAACTAATCATTAATATCAAAATTAATATAATCTTAATGATATTTTTGTTAATTTTATATACCGCCTATTTTCACAATCTTTTATTAAAAATTAATAAAAATAATTATAAATATTTTTAAAATCATGATAATTTAAGCTGATTTTTTTTTAGAAATTGTCACAAATACGATATTAATATTTTTATTTAATTATATATAATTTATATTTGCAATTTATACTGTTTTCTTTAATCTTTATTAAATTATTGAGAATATATCTTATTATCAATTCATTATTATAACATATAAATTTTTATTTCATATGTTTATTGAAAATGTTTAAAAGAAATTGAAGGAATTACCACTAAACTTATTGATTTTATTGATTGTTAATTTCTTTTATTTCCTTTTGCTGATTCACTGAGTTGTTCCTTGTTTATCAGCACATTTCATAGACACAACTCTTATAAAAATGTAATATTAAAGTACATTACATTGCTCTAATTTATTTATCCTCATTTTTTCACCTTCATATTTTATGTATATTATTTATAAAGTTATGATTCAATTCATTTTTATAAATATAAAAAATAACATAAATATCTTATATAAAAAACAAAACTTTTATTCATAAATAGTTACATTTGTATCTATAAAAACACAATGATAGATTTTACATATATTTATTTTAACTTAACCTCATCTAACAAACTTCTTTTTTTTTATGTTTCTTAAACATATAAATTAAATGGTATTTGTGTTTTTATAAAATTATACATTAAAAATGACTAACTATAATGACTTCGCCAAAGTTCTACTAATATATACTTAAAACAAACTTAAATATTGAAGAGAAATTTATTAAATAAAATCATGAAACAGTACATCTCATTTCATTAAATACAAATTAAATAATCCAACTGTTTCGAGAATTAATTTAACACAGAAAATTATTGTGAATCTATAATTCTATTAAGGAATGTTATAATCATAAAATTAGAATGTTATATAAAAAAACCGCTGATTTAAAAGATCATAGTGAAGCTTGTGATGAAGAACTCTTTATCAAATAAATTATCATTTACATAACTATTTCGAGCTCTCCTCAGATAGGATTATCCCTAATGTGATATTTTAAGTTAATCAGCAGATATTAACTTGAAGATTTCCCTTTAATTTGAACTATAAGTAGCAATTCTTAAAGCATAAGATATTATGTAAATAATGCCTATTTGAATAACTAAATTATTTGCAATTGTAACATGGAGACTTATAACTAATAGGGGCTCTTTAGAAGATTCTTATATGATTATATGAAGTTTTAACTCAAATTATAATAATAATAAAATGAAGAGAGTTATTGAAAAGCTGAAGGAGATGTGAAATTTTAATTAACGGCCTTTGATTTGTAATAAATATTAAATTATATCTATATCTCATGATAGTGAGGTCATTTTCTCTACTTATTTATCTAGCTGCTAAAAGTTTAAAGTTATTATGGTTTGGGTATTAAATTTGTCCCTTGGGTTCATCTAAATCTTTTTCGAGATTTATAGAAAATTCTTTACTAACTATTTTATATATCAACTTATTCTGTTTTAAACAATTAAAAATATAAAATTTTATTAAAAATTAACCATGATTTCCCTAATAATTGTTTTAAATAGATTAAATTATAAACCTGCCTTTCACATTTAAAATTATTAATGAAGCTGATTACTGAAGCTATAAATCAATTGTCACCAAATAAAACGCTGAAGAAATTCAAATAATTTTCAATATAAATGATTATTAATAAAGTACTTTCTTGAGTCTGACTAAAATTAGTTGGATTACTTTGTTTAATATCAAGTTTTTAGTTTAAACTCAAATTTAAAAAAGATTTTATTAGCATAATTTAACGATTTAGAACGAATGATGCTCTTTTTTGCTAATTGAAATTGTTTTTTAAATTGTTTAATAATCTTAAAATAATTTTATAACTTGAAAGAGTAGTGATGTGCAAGACAAATTACTTAAGATACGTAAAATAGTGATAAATAATAGTAAATACTTAATAAGATTAGGAAAGAAAATAGAAATATTGCAACTCTTCGATTACATATGCATATAAATTATATATCAAAATCATTTATGATTTGTAAATTATTAGTTTTTATTAATAAATTTAATCTTTAAAACAGGAAAATATCAAAGTTTATAAAGAAAGAATATAAACGCTAATAATTATAAATTGTATTAAAGATGTGTAATCTTGTTAATAGTAAATTCATATACTTATAAATGAAAATAATAGAAGTCTCCATATAAAATTTAAATTATATTTTAAAACATTGTTTTTTTGCCTTCATTTTAATAATTTAAACACGGATCTATTCAGCAATAATCTAATCTAAGTAATTTTTAGTTCAAGTCTTAATTAAATTTCTCTTTCAAATTTGAACTAATTATGTTATTCTGGAATTTTTATCATTTCTTTCAGTTTAAATTATTTTTGTCGATCTTCACACAATCTCTTGACTCCTTAATTTAAGTAAAGCAAGATATTGTAAAAGAATAAAGAAAAACATAAAAATTCTTTCTATCAATTGTTGTTTGGATCAAATATGTTACTCTTTATGATTAGTTTATTGTAAATATAAATATTTTAGAACTACTTTTTAATCAAAAGTTATTGCTATCTATTGTTTAAGTCTGGTTTCTTTCATCTTTTCTGCCTTTCTTAATTAGTTGCTTTCTTTAACTATCGTAATTGGTATATTAATAGCAACTGTTTTGATTTGAAAATTTTTAAAACTTAGAGAAGATTTTGAAGAAATTTACCTCATCAAAAATTAGCTCTACTGTTTTTTTTCTATTTGTTTTATTATCAGTACTTTAATCTCAATATGTTTTCTATTAGCTTGGTCAGTTGTTTTTTTTCTGATTTAGCATTTTAGCTTTAGTTAGAACTAGTTATCAATAAGCAGCAGTAAATATTTGGCTTTCTTCATCTGTCCTGCTGATCATAAACATATGTTCTTGTTTACTACGATTTGCAATACTAAAAGTAGCTTTGTTTGGGTTAAACTACTAGTTCTTTATTAGCATCATTCTATAGAGCACGATAGACTGTAGTAACATGTCGTTTCATAGATTCAATATGCTTATTTCAAATTTGCTAAAAATTAAGAATCAAAATGAAATTGCAATGCAAACTTATGAATCAGTTACACTCACTTAAAATATATGTTTAAAAAATGACGTCATATTTATTTCAGTTATCCCACCTTGTTTGATTCGAGGTATCAAAACACCGAAGCTTCACAAAGCTCAATAAAGGGCAGACGATAGTCAATCACGAAATAAAGATGAGGGAGAGAATAATATGAATGAAATGATTTTTAGATTTACATTTTTGTTAATACTTTTCTATTTTTTATAATTATTAATTTATAATTTATTTCAGTTTTTTTTATAAAAAATCTTGATTATAATATGCTTAGAGCTTTAATTTCTACTTAAATTAAAATAAAACATGCCTTAATATTACTATTACTATAACGAGTTTAATTCTACAAGTTGTTATAACAATAATAGCACTTTCAAAACTTAAGTTCTTCAGTCTGGAATTACTTTTCCATAGATTTAAGATGTAATTAAATGGTTTGAGTCTGATTTCTAAAGCAATTTTTCTCAATCTGTGCTAAATTTTCCATAATAAAAGCATTTAAGACTTAAGCAATTTTTTTAATGAATCCTTGAGGTTTTTCTTTCTGCCATAATTCTTAGAATTATGGTTTTAGCACCACTTAAAACAAATCATCTGAATATGAAGCATCGTTTAAAGGTATAACAGATACGTCTTGATCTTAAAATTTAAGTACTGTCTAGATTTTTGATTTTATAGTACATAAATTAAAACTTATTCATTTGTTTTAGGTATTCAAATGGATTACGTCAGGTTATTAGGTGTGACCAGCACTCTTTTCGTCTTTATTGATGTCATTATAAGTCTACTTCCTCACTTTGTTTATGTAAGAGATATTATTTTGTCTTTATTGTTTCAATTTCTATTTTATATTCACTTATGAGCATATTTCTAAAGCCTTCTATTTAGTCCAAGGTTGATTAAGACAGTATAACTGATCTCCTTTGGTTTAAATTAGGGCTTTTTTGCATCAAAATTCTATATAAATACTCACTGAAAATAGAGGAATGCAGTGGCTGAGTGGCATTAGACCTGGAGACGAAGAGCAACACGTCTATATAGGAGAGGACCAGCTTTTGGTTGAAAAGGACACCTAAAGTCTTTAATTATCATAGACAGAAAGGGACTGAGATAGAAATTTAATTTAATGAGTTTAGTTTATATAATAAGATAACTATAAATATCCTTTAATAATCATGTTGTCCCTTAATATCCAGCTTTTATAGTAGTAGCCTTTAATTATCAAATTGAAACATAGGTATTTTTAAATATAAAAAATAAATTTAAATATTAACAACTATATTATCATTTATAAGATATAATATCAAATTTAAGCATTACTTTATTTACTTTTTCATATTCTTCTTTATCGCCTTTGGCTTCTTCGCTTATTGCTCGTGCCATCTTCTCCTTCAAATTCTCCTTATCCTTAGCTGTTTTATATGTAGTTTTTTGATTGTGTTGTTGCTCAATTAATTAAATCTTTAAATACTTATTAATTGAAGCGATCCTATTTCAAATAGAGGTTCAGTAAGAATTGACTCTATTATTATAAATTTTGGATTAATGAGTTGAGTTAAGTAGAACTTCAATAGGCAACCTTATTTAGCTATAGTAAATATTCGATTACAATTAAACATTTAATTACTAGTCAGTAATTATAAAGTTCTCATTTCTTTCCTTATATTTAAGTAATAAAGGAGAATTTTATTTCATAAAACTCAATTGTGATATGATGAGTGTCTTTATTCCGTAAAAGCTTTCTAGAATTAAATCAAAGTTTTAATCGATTCGTTCTCATGATGAGCCTCATTAATTGTGACTTAAATAAATTCCAAGTTTCTACCATTTATTCTTAATATCCAATTTGTTCACAGTTTTATATGTTTCTTTGTTTATAGTAAAATTCTTATATCCATAATCACAATTCTTATCGTGTGTTTTCTTTTATAATTAATAATAAATCATATAAATAAACATATTTAAATTGGGTAAACAAATTAGAAGATTGAGAATAGCATGTATTGGAAAGTGCCTAAGTTTGCCTAAGCATTGTAAAAAACTACCAGAACTGGGAGTATTAAAGATTGAAAGAAGATCTAAGAGGTTAGAGATATACGATTGAAGGGGGTTAAAAGGGAGCATGACGCTAATCTAGTAATTTGTGGAACACATGAACAATTCATGGAAGGAATAATGGGACTAGCCTAAGAATTGTTGAAGATGGTTAACAAACATGATGTAAACTAGGCACCAGATCCTCAACATTTAGGGGTACTGTCCCTGTTGATCGCAAACTACTTAGCCCTAGAAATTGCTTGAAAACTTATATTTCAGATATTCTCATAGGACTGGTTATACATGTAAAGGTGATATCTGATGGTCAGCCTGGAAGTTGGGTTTAACATGAAGGAGATTGATATATAAGGTCTCGCTATCAAAGAAGAAGAAGAAAAAGCAGAAAAGATTCTGGAAAAGAAGATCTTGATGATCAGGGACAAAGTAAACTTGGATATGGGCTCAGAGCGTGTTAGTCATTATCACCAAGAGGAAAAATAGGAAGAAACGGTCTTGAGGAATGAGTGGCTGTCGAAACTAGAGCAGAAATTTGAGAGATTCGAAGACAACCTCATCGACCTGAATGAGAGCATATTAAATTTTTTAGAGAATGTGCTTTAAATCGATAAATTTAATAAACCCCCATTTGAGCATGACAAACCAGAGACAATCAATGAATTTGACAATGACAAGATCAAATCAAGAGAAGCATTTGGAAATGCAGATGACAACATCAGAAAGGAAGGCTGCTCTAAAGATAACGAATAAGAAATGGGACAAAGGATTCAGAAATGAGTGAGGGTAGAACCGCATTTAGTTGTACCTTATCTTTTTAGTAACTCTTAGTAATAACCTATTTATACGTAGTAGTTTGTATTTCATCATTTTAATTTACCTCAACTTACTAACTAAATAAACATATTTAAAATGCTTATAAACCTGAGGCTAATGATCCATCTATCAAATTTATAATAATCCCTCCTAATTTATCCTCTAGATATTAAATAACTGCTGTTTAGCTTTTTATTAATTAATGAGAAATGTGATAGTGGAAGCTAAGTATATTGGGAAATCATATCATTTCTTTCTCTGTCTGAATAAGTATCTATAAAAAACTCTCCAGATGCATCTATAAACTTAATGGAATATTAGATTCCTTCACTCGTAACTAGATTCAAAAAACTTTATAGTATAACATATTTTAAAATATGCTACTTAGAATAATATCCTGTTTAGTAAAAATTAAGTTAAAGATAAACGCTATTGTATTTTAATTATAGAGAATAAAATTGCTTTCCAGATTTTTCTAAATTACAATTTGCTAATTTCGGATGAGTTTCCTCTACTTAAACTCAATTTATTTGTCTCATCTTAAGGTTCAATTTTACACGATATTAATAATTTTATTTTATATAATATATATATATATATATATATATATTTTTATTTTTTATATTCTATGTAATATCTTTTATTTATTAATTTATATAGCATTATTAAGTATAGAGCTTCCTGAAGTACGAAGAGGATAATAATTAAAATTAGGTTAAGATCAGTAAAATTTTTAAGCCAAATATGACAATCATACTTCTAGCAGCTCATAAGATTGCTCCGATGAGTTTTACATAATTGACTTTGAAGATAAGTTAGTACTCTCCACTTATGTTTATAAACGAATTTTGACTGAAAAGCTTTGTGACTGATCTGGTGTTCATATGTAATTGTCACTAAACTAGAGGTAGTTGATTACTCCTCTGTGATAACTTTAAGTGGTTAGCGGAGTTCGAATTATGTTCCCCTTGCTACTTGATTAAATATCTTCATTTAGGCCGTCTTGTAACTGATCTTGAATTAATTAGATATAATAATATCTGGAGCTTAAATATAAATAGCAGTTTTTGGCTTTTAGAGTATAAATGCTAAAAATCTTACTGCAATTTACATTTCATAAATTTATCTCAATTTAATTGCCGAGTTATATATCAGTGTTTACTGATCTAATTTATTATGATTTATCCTTTAAAATCTTTATGAGAGATACAAGTTTGATTTATTATTTTTGTAATTTATAAATAATTTAATTATAATTCATGTAATTTTATATCAATCATATAAATTTTTTGATTTCTAAGCTTAATTGAAATAATATACATTAAGCAGACAGTAGTCATCTAACCAAGGTAAATTAGTTTTAAATATTATCAAAATTGGTTTAATTTCGAATTCTCAGTCGTTTTATCATAAATTTAATTTTCTAATTTGATTAATATCATATTCCTTTGAAAACATACTAATTCATAAATATATTGCCATTTCTTACACCTGCCCCAGTTATTTTTTGAATATTATTAAAAAAGTCTGATGAATTTGTTTCCTCTTTATCTATAATTGAAGCTTTTGACATTTAAATATATTTAGATTTTAACTTTGTTGATTGTCAAAATATTTTTTAATGGACTTATCTCAAGGTAAGTTTGTGATTTTAACATTCTCCATTTCAATGGAGGATATTTGTTTATATCAGATTATTTTGATTTTTGTATAGTTGATCTATCAAAGCAGATGACTTTGCTTTTGGCATTCCCATAATGAAGATCATATTTCTTGTGAAAAAATAATTATAAGTAAAAATGAAATTTATATAATGATTATTGGTTTTTTACAAGAATAAACAAGAAAATAACTTTTAAAGAAATTTATATTTGTTTATATATATATATTTAGTATAGTATTAGTTTTAAAATATCGATTTACTTAATTAAATACAATTAATAACAAATTCCGCTTAGATTTTATGAGTGTATTTAAATTATAAAATAGATAATAAATATAAAATAATACATTAAGAATTATTTATCATTAAATTAACTTCATAGTTGCCTTAATTCATCCTTAATATTCAAAATGTAATGAATTGAAAGACTAATATGCCTTTACAAAAATTGATTGCATTGTAATCAGTCACTTGTCTCAGAATTTCTTTTCTCGTACTTCTCATTACATGCTTATTTAAAAAAAATTTTTGGTGGATCTTTGAAAATTGGAAATTGGTAGTATTTTCATTAAACTTAACTTATTCATCAAGAGTAAGTTTTCTTTTTCATAAAATATGTTTTGAATTCATTTATAGTTTAGCTTGCCAGCTCTAAAACAATATATTATAGTACGGAGCTAGAGTTATCACTCATTTTTTGTCATGAAGAGATTGATGAAGACAATCTTTACTTGTCTCAATATTGTCTACAACACTGCGAGGTTATCAAATATAAGTATGATTTTCCCACTTATGTCAATCTCCTTAGAAGTTTAAGATGATATCGTCTGTGCTCAATTAAAATTAAGAATTATTTAATTTTAATATCGATCTTAAATTTTTGAATTAGAAAAAATAAATATATTTAACAGTTAACGCTTTAATATTTATAGTATTCTATTTTACATTATTAATGAATTAATCGATAGTATGCTAAAAACATTAACTCTCTTGAGGTTCAATGCATATGCACATTAAATCTATAAATAAGTGTTGATTATTCAGAAATTTAATCATTAAATTGCAAAGTTTGCCTGTAATGATAATTATTGTTTATTTATTACGAATTTTTATTATCATTTTGAGAATTAGGATCTTCAATCAGTGTCAGTACTATATCTATAAAATAACCAGAAAAAATTAAGTATTTCATCAAAGATATTAGTAACCTAATAAAGCTTTTACATTTAAACTACTCTACTAAATAAGAATGGATTTAAGAATTCTTGAAAATAAAAATAACCAAGATTTAATTTAGATAACTGGGTTGTCATTTACTAATTATATTTTCCAAATTTTCTTATATTTATTTCATGTATGTCACTCTTTAATATAATATAATTCACAAAATAAAATACATGCCAGTTTTTTTAAAAATATTTATTTCTAATATTTCACTATGTATTTTACCATTATTTGATTAACAAATAATTTGAATGAAAAAAATTTTAAATAAAAGAATAATAATTTTTGAATAAGAATGATTTATTATTAAAACAGATTCATTTTACTTTAATAAATTTAATTTTTACAATGATTGTAAGCTTAAACCACGTCCATTTTCATTATTATTTCAGAAATATTTGATTTTTAATTAATTTAAATATTTTTTCTCCGTTAGTACATTTTATTCTTTAAGATTTCGGGTGGGGGGGAAGTAGAATTTTTGCATTATATTATGAAAAAAAAATTTTAAGGGAAGTTTCCTGCACTTAAATTTTTTGTATTTTTTCCAAATTATTCCTGTTTGTAAATTCTAATTACTGACTATTTAAAATGCAATAAATCACACACTAATAATTTTTTATTTTTTATATTTTTTTTATATTAACAATCAATTTTTTCTCTATTCGTTTATATTTATTTTAATACTATAATCCAATTTTATTGTATTATTAGCTAATTTTTTCATAATTTAATTATGCTTATATTATTAAATAGCAAATGAACGATTAATGATTTAAGCTCTTATAATTTACGTAGACTATCCTCTTTAATAATTTTATTGTAAATTAAAATTTATTAGCAATTTTATATAGAATTTGTAAAAATTACTGAAACTTCCCCCAAGATTTCTTATTTCAAAATCACTATATCAAACTTGTCGTGCTTTATCAATAACACATTATTTCTATTTATCTAAAACATATGAATTTCTTTTTTGGTTTTGAGGAATTCCTATTTTTACTTAAGAATTTCGCTATTGAGAAATACTAATGGCTTTTTTTTTAAATAATAAAATAATATAATTCCTGTGTGATTTGATAAGTCGAAATTGCAATAATTTCAAGGATATTTATAACAGGAGTGGTTTTATAAACTAAAGACTTAACTCATGATCTTATGGGACAATTTGAGATTCTTAATTACCAAGGCTGAGTTCTAATCTTAATAGAAGATGAAATTTTAAAACCCTAAATCTTTTAGTTAATAGTTCTACTATTCTTTACTATAATTAATTTTACAAAAATTTCCTCAAAATTCAGTTAAATTTTACTCTTGGGGTTTTAAAAACTTATCTTTAATAACCCTCTATAAATTATTAGAAGAATCAAAATCTATCATGATTCATTATATAGTTTAAAAGAGGATTCAAAATTTAACAAGGTCACCTGCAAGCAATGAACTCAATCAAGTAATATTTTTTCAAGATGTGATAAACGCGATATACTTTGGCTGGTAAATGGTAAATATTCAAGAATTAATGAATGATGGTTTTATTAGAAATTGAATAAAAGAATTGAGGAACTTATAAATATGAGACTTCAAACTTAGATACTAAAGGGCATGATCTAATAGTGCTGTAAACGAGAATGTAAACATCTTTTTTTCGATTTAAAAGGTGTAATGAATGACAACGATTATCTAGTTTTTCGAGTATTTATCTAAGATTTTTCTTAACTTTTAGACTTTTGCTGATTATTAATATAAGAATTCTATTAGAGCAGGTAAAACTAGGCATTCATAACTGCATTAGAGGAAAGTCTTTTAGGCACTCTCATAGTTTTAATTTAGTTTAAATGAGATGATTAAAAGTAGTTAATGTATCATTTTGACCTATAGTCCAAGCTTTAAAGTTAACCATAAATTTAATATATGTTATCTTTAAAATGAAGTCTAAACTGTGTGTATGTCATTTTATGCCATATAAGTAAATTATAATGGCACTTAGAACACTAGCTATTGACTCTACAGAAACCTAAATTTTGGAATTAACTTAATCGCTTGGAATTTGTTTAAAAACAAAACTCTAATAAACATTTTTTAGTTTACAAAGAAATCACTTTCCATATCTTTTCTGATAATTATATTATATTTTGTAATATTTTCACTTTAGCTATTTGAAATATTTACCAAATAGTTAAGTTTTTAAAAAAATGAATATTATATGAGCCCTTTTGATATTCCATCTGTATTTGTGAAAAGTAAAGGCAACAGCTCAATTCCAGAAAAATAATGCCATACCTGGTAAATTTATTTAGTCTCAAATTTTAATAATTATGAGTAATAGTAATAAATCTTCTAACAAAGAAAATATATGAATATAATTTTATTGAGTCCCTACACAATCAACTTTGAGGAGAAAAAATCTTGAATATTAGCCAATGAAATATCCTGGTCTAGTAGATATATTGACGATATTTGCATTCTTGCTTGTCAAATAAGTTGCCATTTGTGACGAAACGAGTTCACTTATCTTCAATAAGTGGTGAGTAAATTTAATCTTTGTTATCATAGATTGTATATTCTCCTTCTTCTCATTGTGCTTCCTTCATCCCTCTTTTATTTAATATTAATTGAAATAATTATTATTATTATTATTATTAATAATAAATGCCTTTATATTAAATTCTTGATTCCATTTTTATTCCCTTTACAAAGAGCTCAATAAAAAGTGACACAAATTCTAGGGTTTTATTAAAATTATTTACTAAATAGATATATTTTTTGAAGTATTTACAGCATTTCTATTTTATGATTTATAATAATTTTATGAAAATAAGATATGATTTGTATCAACTACAAGATCTCATATTAAATATTTGAATTTAAGCATATATAAATTGGATTCGATAGTATAAATTAATAAAAATTATCGGTAATAATTTGTAATAAATGTTCAATCTATATTTAAAACTTGTTAAATACAAATTTATAAAAGTGTTTTTAAATATTAAAACGAAGTATATTTACCTTTTTTATAAATGATATTTTTTTAGCATTTTATACATTTTAATTTCATTTTCGACATTTAATTTATTTTAAACTGTATTAATTTAACATATTCTTATGATTCACAATTATAGTAAATATTTATTATTTTATCAACTATACTTTAAGCTAAAGCTGATAAAGATGGAAGAAGCAATATTAATGACTTCATATGACATAAAAATTTAAATAAAATTTTGAGAATATTTTAAACATAAAATTTTTGAGAATTACTTTTATTATTTATTTAAAACTTAAAAATAATAGACAGATACGACAATTCCATTTATTATTCTTATTTGTGGATTAAATATAATAAGAAAAAAGTAAAAAAGAAATTTTTAATCAAAATTATAAATTTTTACACTTCAGCGAAAGTATTTATAAAAAGTATATAAATCCTGCATTAATTCTTAGACATCTTTTACATCTATTAATCTTATAAAATATAAATACTTTGAATGCATGAATAAAATTTTCCAATCAAATTGCCATTTTAATATTAAATGACGAATTTCTGTTTATTAATTTAATAAATTAATTGTTTAAATTTATCAAGTTCATAGAATGCTTGATATACAATAAGGTTTAATTGAAGTAAACAAAAACATGTTTTATCAACAGCATTTTCAATAATCTTAAATTGCTTCGAAGTCAATAAAAATTATAAATGGCAAATTTTATAATTATACCAAATTTTAATAAAATTAAGTTATCCAATATTGGTTCCTTTTAATAATAGATTAATATCGTTTTATTAAGTCAAAACAATATTTATAATCACTAAATTTAAAAACATCATATATTTTTAAAACAATTTTCTTTTGGGATAATAAGGCGGCAAGCCTCAAATATATGCATAATTCTAAAAATGAATTATTAAATTTCCAATAAGATTTAGACAATTATTCTTCCTAATCATTCTAAAAGTAAAATATGCATAAATCATATGTAGTATTGTTAAACCTTTCAGAGTTTAGTGATAATTTACATATTAATAACTTATTCATGACAAATACTTTTAAAATTTAATCTAAAACAGTACACTTACAAAAAGAAAGGTCCCAGTTTCTGTAAAATAGGTTCCAATGAGTAGATTAACAAGAGCTTCTGGCTAGCTATGGATACAAGGCTCATGAAGCCTAGTTTTTATCATTATTCTTTACAGAAAAGTTTCGGTAGCACTAAGTATCCTCTTATAGATTAAGCCTTCGGATTACTTGTTATGAATGTCAAATCCTGGAGCGTCTACAAAATTATGAATGGTATTAAAACAGATAAATGTACAAGGGATATTATCGAAATTTAAATTTTCATAAATATCATAAATTAAATGTTATGATGTGCCTTACCTAGTAAAATCAATTTTTTTCACTTTCTCTAGTTAATAATATCTTATTTAACAACCTAAAATATAAATAATCTATGTAAACCTCAAACTTTAAAATTACTTGATTATATGAAATTAAATTTCAAATTTTCAGAAGTGCAATAATATAAATATATTTGAAATCAACAAGATATAACAAACACAGTAGCCTAGCTTAATAAATTCCTATTAAAGCTGAGTTTAATTATTTTGACAATTCAAGATTTACAAAATTTAATTTTATTATTTATAAAAAATTACAGAATTATGTTTCTTATTTAAATTTTCAATTAGAAAAAAATAAAAATTTCAATCTATTTTTAATTCTTTCATTCTAAACCTGATGGGTTATTCAAATTAGCATACCTAATTAATTTTATATTAAGAATTGCATCTTTTACCCTCACTTATAACATCTAATAAGAGGCATTATTTAAGTATATCATAAGTTCTTTAAATTTCTAATGATGATAACGTTTATATATCCTATTTTCTTTTTTAATAAACTTCGATAATAAATAGATTTAGATTAATATAATTATTATTTTGATGTTTTTTTTCAATAATAAGATAATTCCTTAATTCCTAAGTTTTTTTTATCTCTCTTAGATCTTTTAGAATCCTATTATTAAATTCAAAACTTTAAAAAGATTTCCTATCTCGTTTCTTCTTTGCTCAATCAATCAAATCATATAAACATGCTAAAAATAAAAATCAAACAATAAATAGAGATTTAATAATGGAATATTGATAGATACCCTTGACCATTTATTATTAGTAATCCATATAAACTAAATAAGAGCTAATGATTTATGTATTTGATTCTAAAATATAGAATTTGAATTTACTAATACATTATCTTAGAAGGAGTTTGATTTTGCAAAAATAGATAAAACTAGAAATCCTAGAAATACTAATGTATCTTTCTAATAAAGTAATAATAACTGGCACTAATTTGTGAAGCCTTTAATCTTAATTTGATTTATAACCCTTTTAAAATTGTAAATATTATTTTAATTAAAACTTATGACCAAATCTTAAATTTTA
This sequence comes from Oxytricha trifallax, assembly GCA_000711775.1. NCBI lineage: Eukaryota > Ciliophora > Spirotrichea > Sporadotrichida > Oxytrichidae > Oxytricha > Oxytricha trifallax. The sequence continues at coordinate 14,803 of ARYC01020903.1, forward strand.
CAGTTTCATATATAATTTTTTTAAAAAAACAGATTGCAGTAATTAGAATTTTTATTAAATATAAGTTATTAAATATAATCATTAAGTTGAGTATTTTAATGGATGACATAGAAAGAATTTAAGTAGCTAGCTTTACCGAGCCTCTAGAAAAATAGATTATTTGACTGATGGAGAAGTTACAAGATAAATGGGAGGTGATTTAAACAAAGGAGCGTAAATGTTTTTTTTAGAGTAAAGCCAAGGACGGGAAACAGACTTACACAAGTCTAGAGAGAGCTTTCCAATTTGACTCTGCGGTTTAGCCATTCACACATTTTTCATTGTGCAATGAAAATGGCTGCAAAATTTTACTTACTGATACAGTTAAAGCTAGAAGGCCGGGGCTTTGCCAGCACTACTTGAGCAAGGATGGTTATCTTAGATACTAAAGATTTAGCAGCTTCTTATTTAGATTCTAGCTAATGGGCAAAGTTAAACTTAGGAGACCCTATGTAAACAATGAAAAAATGTAATTTCACTGCATTGATTTAAGCAATTTCAAGGAATTTGTACCAATCGCAATTGTTTAATCGACGAATTAAGGAAATATAATGTCCTCTTCTTATACATTATCAGAATCATAGATTTGGTTCACTTATAATTTTAAGCAGTTATCGAGATCCAAAAAGATAAGCTAAGTTCAAGATATGTATAAAATGTTTCAGGATTACGATGAAGTATGTGATCAGATAGTACAACACTTACAAAATGCTGGTGGTTCTCTATGGTTAAGAACAGAAGATACTCTCCAAGCCAGAGCCAAAATAAACAAAGATCTAATCTCTCATTAGTTTTTTTGAGCGCTCTGATACTTACTCGCCACATTTAAATCATCTCGACAATAATATACTTGAATAAAGGCTAAACTTTAATGATGTGGACAAACTCTATAGAGTATTTTTTAGAAAATTCCCAGATAAGGTAAATGTTGTCTGGTTATACGGGGAGCATAATTCAGGAAAAACCTCGATGGCAAAACGATCGAGTAAAATTTTTATCACTGAGGATTTCAAAATCCTGAATAAAACATTTTGCATCTAATCTAACAAGTTTTAATCAGAACAGTTAATTATGATCATGGATAAAAAAAGAAAGAAATTTTATAAAGCAGAGAAAAATATTGATGATCTCAAAACATTCTTTGAAGGAGAAGGTTCTTAGTCAATATTAATATCAAAATTCCGTGATTAGGTTTCACAAGTGCCAGGTGATCGCTATTTCTAATATTTTTCCGTTTGAAGGACGAACTGAGTCTTCTAAATTAAAGGTCATTGAGATCAGGATGCTGAAAGTGGAATTTTTAGATGCTTAGATCAGAAGAAAAGTTCCCCTGTAATTAGGTTAAGCTGGCACTCTATTTTTATAAGCGATTAGTGGAGGATGATGATGTTGAGTTGCCGATGAACGAGGAGACAATCATAGAAAATACCTACCGGATTACGATGTTTCGTAGAGACAGCATGGTCAAATAGAGAGTCAAAGGGATTAAGCAGAATGATTATTGATTTTTATACCCCCAGCATTTATTAAATTGTATTTACTAATAATTCTTATTAATACAATTTGTTTAAAAAAAACTTATTTCTAAAACTGTACTATGTATGATTTGATCATAAGTATTAATTAAAATAATATTTATAATTTTAAAAGTGTTATAAATCAAAATTAAAACCTTACAAATTAGTGCCAGTTATAATTACTTATATTATAAAGATACATTGGTATCTTTTGGATTTCCTAGTTTTATCTATTTTACCAATTATAATTTTGATGTAAATTGATATTTCTTGAATATAAACAATAATTCTCCATTTCTTTATTAAACATATCTCTTTCTTAAAATATTAACAATAGTGATTGTAACTTTCAATAAATTAGAGTAAAATAGTTTTTATAGACTATTAACTAAGATTTCTATGACTATATAAACTAATTATGCTAATAAGAATCATTATGATGACAAAAGAATGGCTGTAAGAATTGAAGCATGGCAATAAATAAAGAATAGTATGTTGATAATGCCCCTATTATATTCTAAAATTGTTATTTTATGATTTACAATTATTCATTTATTATAATATATTTTTTAAGAAATAATTTTTAGGGGCAATTTATAGATTGTACTGTAGATAAGTTATTTCTGGGCAATATCACTATCAACACAAAGATTTACATTATATTACTCTATTATGAAATCGTTGGTATATATGCATTGAAAATATTGACAAGTACGGTTGTTAAAAGATAATGGAGAAATTGAATAAATAAATCAAAATTTACCGCTCATAAAACATGCTAATGTTTTTTATTTCAAGAACTTGTTAACATATAAAATTAGGAAGAGTATATTACGATAACAAGTCTTATCTTTATGTAAATGATATTGTGATAGAGGTAGTAAAGATAATTATATGATTATTTTAAATAAATAAACCAGCATTATTAATAAAGATAATGGAGTAAGAAAAGTTATAAAAATAAATGAGAGACTAAGTGATTAAGAAGAATATCTAGTCATTATTAAATAGCTCTGAGATTAGAAATCTATTGATGTGGCATCGCTTAATCAAAGAAAATAATATGAGAGATTCAAATAAAAAACAAATGAGAAAAATATTATAATTAAATTAAATGAAAGTAAATGATAAATTTACAAAAGTATTTAAAATTTATTGGTTTATTTCTCAAATAGCTATTCCCCATTTACCACAAATTATCTTGTAAGTTTTTACTGAAATAGTTATTTTGCTGGTTTGAAGGCCTTGCTTGACTGTTTCCATTGTAAGTTTCCTTTTAGATGGAATTTCTTCTAAATTTCATTAATTATTTTGCAATGTCTGATTAATAATAATTTATTTCTAGAAATTCTTGATACTTTAATATATATATTTATAATTAATATGACAGCTTGGTCTTATAAACTATAGGATTTATTATCATTTTATGAAAATTTTCTTATATAACTCTTAATATTTTTATTTAACTTACAAATTTATTAACAGATTGCAAGAGAGTTTTATCTTCTTAAAAGTATAAAGTCTGATTCAATTAAGAAGTTTTTTAAAAAGTAAATAAAAATTTAAGTATATATTAAATTCCCTTTAATTTCTTTAGCCAGAATTTAAAATTAAAATTATTAAAACGAATTATAAAAATTAGGATTGTAATATTATTAATTGAGTAAATATGGACAAAGTTTATTAGTTATTTGATTCATATTATTACTACATTAATACAATAAAATAATAATACTTACTGTCTTTAATAAGTGAGTGTTCTAAAGTATTAATCCACTCTTATCTGGGAATTTGAAAGTGAAAAATACATGATAACATTCTAGTGTAGTTAAATACTCAGAAATGGTTAAGCAGGCACACTCAGTAAAAAATGGATTGAAGATCAATGAGAATAATAGTATTTTCCGCCTTATACTGATTCGATTGCTTACATTAATACCACAAGATTACTCAATAGAACTCTTTGGTTTGTATTATCAAATAGTTATGGTATTTTCTCTGCCAATGCCCACATACTTACGCTCTTTTGACTTTTCTTTTAAGTTGGCATAACTCTTTCTCAAAACTTACTGGTTGCTTTTAGAATAGAAGCGCTAATGTAGTAACTGAATTTCTCGCTTAATACTAATTGCTTCGATGCAAAGTCTAAAATACCATTATGATGGAAGTTCATGTCTTGCTGCTGCCTGAGAATACGAGTCTGATTATGTCCTTTTTTTCTTTTTTAAATGAAATTTGCCTGCCTTGTTAACTGAAGAATTTGATACTTTATAAAAATTACCGCATTAGTCTTAGTCTAGAAGAAATCTTTGGTTTTCTTTATACTATTAGAGTAGAAAAACAACAGCATTTGATGAGATATCAGTGGATATGAGTAAGAAAATAAGAGGCTCGTAAATCAATTTCAGCCTCATAATAAGTACTCAATCATCAAACAAGTCTAATGGTGCAAACGGAAAATCGCAGAGCCTTCTACTCTAGAACTCATCTTAAATGAAACTAACATGAGTGGAAATTAGCTTTAGATACGCAGACAACACAGCTAATATTAAGCAGATTAGTCATTAAATCCATCCCCAAAGATTAAGAAATGTACAACGAAGTCTTGGGATATGCGATATGATTAGGGTAAAAATATAAAATTCTTCTTTATCTCTGCTATCTAGACATTTGTCTAAGTTGGACATTCCACCTCACTTAATTTTTCAACGAAGATTTTAATGGTGACCCTTGTTGGTCCTCACTTCATATTTCCCACCTTACTTCGTTTGCAAAACCATATTTTTTAAAATAACATAAATTTATAAAGACATGAGTGACAATTAGAGTGGATCTGAAGTCTGTGATCAAAGCAAAAGCGGAAGATGATAAAACACTAATCATAGCCTATAGATAGTAGCTGGTAATCAGCTCACTAACAGATCTTCTTAAAATCAAAGACTAGCCGCATGATCATATGTATATAAGCACCCACCCATATCTAATTTTACTTTGCCATAAATTCCTTAATTTATCTATTAAATTTAAACTCAATAAACTGTTACTTAGTATTGAAGATGAGTAAGCCAAGATATTCAAAAAGTAATACTTACACTAACAATTCAATCTAAATGGATCGAACTGAAGCATACTGAATGAATTCAATAAAAACAAGAAACTTAAAGTCAAGAACTGGCTCTAATAGATAATAATAAATAAAAAGAATTAATTCATAAATTAAAATTTAACCTTAAAATGTAGTATAAATGATTCAAGAGTCATATTATAAAATTATATAATTTATAATGTCTGTTATATAATAATAATATAAAATAAAATATTCTATTATTAGTTCTTGTATTTATTTTTCCTTCACTTATATTTTCACATACTTTTATATAAAATTGAATAAAATACAATCAGGAAATATATTATTCCATATTCCATTTCATAGTCATCAAAGAATGGAACACAATAAGAATATCTCTAATAAGTTATTGAAACTTACTGATTATTGTATTTAAGCGACTTAAAAATAGAAAACTCAATACTAAATTAATTATGGTCTTAAACATATACCTCATAAGCAAAATCTTAACATAAAAAATGAAATAACTAATCTATATTTATCCATTGGCTCTAGGAATTATATTTTCATCTTCTTACAATTACTTTTGTAAATCTGATGAATTATAAATAATCATAATATCTTCAAAGAAAACAATTAGAATGCGAATGAATATTGTATATTTATATATTTTACTATTTTAATTTGAAGAACATATATCATAATTTATCAATTAATTTCTTTTGTATTATCTTTTAAGTAAAGTTAATCATTCATTCTCCTACCAATTAATAAAATAAAATACTGTTTAAAACTTTAATGATTTATAAATGATCCTACAATCTACTCATATATGATTAAATCTGAGTTTTATAAATCTCTTTGGGACTATTCATTTTATCATTACCCCCCCCATAATTTTTTAGCAAAAGTTAAATTCCGATATCCTTTTGTACTTTTCAGGATGTAAAATCTTTTGAGATATTTGTCTTAAGCCTCCTGTTTTGAATAAGTTTATAAGTGTCTCTTTTTTTCTATAGAATAGGCATTCGTTAAATAAAATGCTGAGAGCGCTCTGATATTCAAAGAAGTCAACTTCATTAATTTTTTCTAATTAGACCTTACAATAATTCAAAAGAGAATGATAAGATGTAATTTTATTCCATTATATTATAAACTAAGCAAATTAATTTTTATGGGTAAAAAGTTCAGGACTATTTTAAAATATTCATTCTTTAAATAGCTTATCGAATAATACATTAATAGTTGAAACCATAAAATATGATTTAATAATATGAAGCTAATGCAATATATCAAGTTTTTAATTATCTCTTGAAATCTATTTTGAATTGATAATATAACTCCGTAATTAATAGTCAAATTGATTATAATTCCTTTTTATTAACTTTTAGTTAGGGATTATTTTTTTTAATTTATAAAGCTTCGACCATTTAAGTCCCAGTAAATGAATAAATTAAAATGAATATTGATATTTAATTATCTCAAGTAGATTCTCTTGATATTGAGTAATATTTTGGCATTGTTAATGAGTTAGATAACTACTCAAATTATGAATTATATAGATTTACAATCACTTTTCTAATTTATAAACTATTTAACATTGATATAAGAATATAAATTACTTATGTGTTTAAATAAGCCTCTATAAATGATTTACTTCGTTGAATTAAAGAATCTATTATATGAGGAGTATCGTAACCGTAAAGATAATTTAATTTATGCTGGCAAAGACCAAGAATCAATATAATAAAACAATAGCTTACCTTTATACTAAATAGAATATATAACCAGCCAATTTCTAAAATTAAATTATAAATAAACTGAGGGACTTAACTAACAATTCAGAATTATTGTAAAGTCAATTAAGAATTTTTGGAGAAAATTAGATGCGATTCTTGAACCAAAATTTATAATTTAAAACATAGTTAAAAAGCCAAGAAAATTACAATGTTTGTTGGTTTCTTAAGTTATATTAATTTTATTTTACAGAATTCTAGATTTAAATCTTAATTTAAATAGATTAAATTCAATCAAAGAGTTACTTATTAAGAAGTACAATAAATTTAACATCTATATATACAAATAAGTTGATATTAAGACTAGTAATTGGCTATTTATATAGTAATATATTAAATATTTTGTAGATATTATAAGAAAAAAGACATTGTTATTATAGTTCTAATTGGCCAAGGAAAAAGCCGATAGCCCAGCTAAACTTCCAATTAAAACTGCTAAGCATCAAAATTTTACTATCTAAATTAACAAACTCCGATGCTAATTGCTAGGTTGATTATTCTTTACAACACATTAATATTGTTGTTTGTGCCTATCTTTTTTTCTCCCTTATTTTTTTATGTTTTAAAATATTTCTTATAGGTATTATATCTTTTCTAAATTTAGCAATCTTTAATTTTTCTATAATTACATTCTAGCATTATTTTTAAAGTTAATGACCTTTATTATTTTTTTTCTTCTGACATATTTCATTGTTTATTTTTAATTTCTGCCCAAAAAAATTAAAAAAAATTAGTATGTTTGATGTTATTTAAAAAAATTTTAGTTCCCACTTGATTTCTTCATTTTTTTATAAATCCTTTTTAATTAATTTCGCTATCTTTTGATAGAAAGTCTTGCTCATCAGTGATTTATTTAATCAATTAATTTTCATTAGTTGCTCTTAGAGTTTTTCCCTAATGATAGTTGAAGTCTCTCATCTTTACCCTTTTTCATTTTTGTCGTATATCTTTAAAGGTTAATAGGAATATTTAGGGTCGAAAAGATGCGAAATGTAGATTTTTATTTACAGTAAAGAAGTTTACTGTGGGTTACGAATAACCTTAAATTATTAGGTATTTTTCATATAGTATCGTAACCTTCACAATGTTTTTTTTCCCCAAATTTTATGTCAATTGAGGACATAGATAATATATTCTTACTATTTAGTCCTATAATCCTTTGTCATTTTGTATCAACAAATGCAATAAAATCAAGTTAATTATGCACTATATTTTTGTCATTTATACCTGCTGTTTCTTGGAGTTCCATTCTCTGTAACTTTGTGATGTTTCTATGTTAGATTTGCTCCAGCACCATCTGTCTCTTGTTGTTAATCTTCGTTATTCTTCTCTTTGCTACGTTGGTTCTTTGCATGCAATTTATTGACTTATTTGTTGTGGATATTCAAAATTATCTTAGATTGATATTTTATTCAATCGTTTTATGAATTTTTTTTCTCCATAAAAATTAGAGACTCCTTTTCCCCATAGTCTTCTGTGAATATTTTAAAATCCTTTGGAAACCCCCAAATAATAATCAATTTTTCATTTTATTTCTTAATTTTAATTTCTAAAATCTTACTTCCGATAAAATATTTAAAATATATGAAAAATATAGAACTTTAAATAAGAAATAAATGCATTTAATTCTAAATGTAATGAATTTTCTACTTTTGCAATTAAAGTTTTTATTTATTTAAAAAGAAATGCTTGTGCTTGATCAATATCATTTGTTAATAACAAAGTATTATTTTTTCAGATATTTCTTGCATAATTAGAATAATTAAACGACGAAATCTATATAATTTAAGTCCTATATAAAATATGTTTTGATTATCAACTTTGAAACTTTCTCAACCTCCATTATTGAAGACAGGGCAGTTTCATCAGTTAACCACTTCCTCTTTCAACTGCTTGAAAGTATCAGCATATCCCTTTTTACTCCTTCTTGAAAGATTAATCCACTCTTATCTTATAGCATAGGAATTGCTTTCTCAAAAGAAATTGATATAATTTGAGACGTTTTGCTATATTATGTCTGACTCTTTGGTGATGATGGAGATATTTTAAGAGATCAACCATTTACGTTTTACTTAGAATTCAATGAATTAAACATCAATTACATCTTTCAATTTGGATGTTAGCTCAATTAACGCAGTTATTCTTCTGTTAAGTTTATGTTGCCTTCACTTTTATTCTAGAAATAGCTATGATAATTCATATTTTAGATATTGGTTAAGAATTCACATGAATTATAAAAATATCAATCCTGTAATTTCGTCGTAGTCTCCTTGAACTTAGCATCATTTGAAGAAGTCCGTTCATCACACTACATTTTACAAGATGAAGATTTGAATAAAAATTTAACTAAGAAACTAATTTCATTGCATTTTGCCTGTCTATTTTTTTACTCTATGCTGATAGTTTCTTACCATAGATATAGTAATGTTAAATTCTATGGCTTTATAATTAGAATGAATAAATTACCCTAATTTAAGAATGTTACTGACATCAGCATCCTCATCAATGAAATCAGTAGCGTTACCAGAGAAATTTCCACCATTGCCATACTTCCTTTGTTAATTTATTGTCTAAAGTTTTGTAAGATAAATCAAAATAACTACTATGGAATTTTCTCAATACTAACTATATGCGTTGAATTCATAAATAAAGTCATAATATTGTAATTTTGAAGACAACACCACAATGAATTTCTGAAGCACTCTGAAAAGGTTTTGCTTATAACTGCATTATATTTTTCGTTTTATAACTTAATATAAAATATTAAGGTTTAAACTATTAATATACTTAATTATTGTATTTTAATTTAATATCTATTTTACTTTTTTTAATTGCTTTATAGATGTTTGGTCTGATTATTTATTTGAATTGTTTTACAAATTATTCTTCCTTTTTTAAAAAAATATATAATAATAATTTCTACAATTAAAAAATTGCGTTTTAACTTGAGTGGGGTCGCAACGATAAATCAGAAATGATTTACTTCCTCAACAGTGCAATTTAATATAACTATGATCTTTTGGAGTCACTAGAATTTATCAAATAGACAAACGTAAATTCTATCAAAATAACCATATAAGCGATGAGCTATTCTTTCTCAAACGGACTTCAAGAGGACAACGCATTCTAATTATTGGCTTCTTAAACAGGATATTAAAATATATCTAAAATCTAAATAGGGAACTTAAAAAAAAGTTGTCACACACTCATTTTAGAGTCTCAGAAGTACATAATAACTACAGCATCTAAAGCTTACTAGACATGTAAGTCACATACCAAATCGACTGCTTCTCATTCAACTAACAATAGTTTAAACTATTCCTACAGCCTAAGTTTTAACCTTCACAAGCGAGATAAATCTTTAACATGTAATTAATATACCAAAATGGCAAACAAGATTAGTGCTAAACGCAGCACTCTAAGCGGACATAAGAAAACTCCACAAATTTCTTAGAGCAGACTAAATAATTTTTAACCAATTAATAGTCTTTAAAACTTTGGAGAAATAAGGCCTGACTAAATTTAAAAACAATAATGAGGAAGAAGAAAAACAACAAAACTCTCTCAAATATCAATAAAAAACCACACATAAGATATGGAGATGCAAAATAATCTTGAAGAATTTGAGGTTTCTAAGATATCCAAGTTTCCCATTATCCCTCCAAATTAAAGTGCGAAACTAGCATAACCCACAAATTTAATTAATAATGTTTAAATTTTAACTGATGACGTACTTGGTATTTAATATAAATAAATTTAAATAAAATCTTAAATATTTGAAAATTAAATACATAAAAGCAAAATAAATTAAAGGATTCATTAACAAGAACACTGGAAGAAAATTGAAATTAACAGTATGGTTAAAATGCTTAAACTAATCCTACCAGTCAATGTTTATTGGGGATCCAGTCAATGTTATTGGGGATTTTTCTATACTCTGAATAAAGATAAGAATGAGAAGACTCTCTCGAAGCTTTACACAAGACACTTAAGATCCTGATAATTAATAAAAGTCTACTGTGTGGAGCAGAATAGACAAATCTAAAAAAACTATTAGTAGTAGATTTTGAAGATGTAAAGACTTAACAACTAGACAAATGGTTTTAACTAAGAATTAATACTCGATAACATTGCGGGTACGCTCCACCAAGTATGGAGCTAATCAACGATGATCCTCAAGCCTTTAAATTTCCAATGCACATTGACCAAATCAATCGAGCCAAAAATCAAGACCTTTTATCCGGAATAATTAACAAACCTACTAGGAGTTATATTCAATTTATTTGAAGAAGAGTGACATAAAGAATTAATTACCCTAAACTAGAGCTGGAAACGAACTCAAAGAGAAAGGAAAAAGAAATCAGAGATCATCCATGACATACTAGTTGCTGAGTATTATAAATATAACTAACCACTCTTGGATTTACTAAAATCAGACCTTGATGAGCAGGAACTGAAGTGAAAAAGACTAGTTCCTTATATATTATCAACATATAAATGGGGGGGTCCAAGAAATCTCAATGTGATCACAATATTATTATTATTGATAAAAAAAATTTGAATAAGAGATAAAAAATAAAAATGCGAAAATAATTATGTAAATAAGTAACTGCCACTAATTAAAAATACTTTGAGATCAAATTATATCCCTATTAAGTTAATTCCTCAAATTTTAATTAACAATATATGATTATCTATTAATAATTCTAACTATAATTAATTAATTTGGAGTCATTTAATATTTGTATTATTTAAATTAAATTCATTTCTTTTCTCGCAGTGTTCCAAGTTGTTGCAGTAGCACCGCTAAGAAATATCTACATTGAATTTTCAGAATATTTTCTTAAACGTTATTTACAAAGAATATAAACCCCAACAATTTTAATATTTATGTCATAGCTTTTCTTGACTCAAATTAGTTTATTACTGGAATTCAATTTACAAGTTCAGCTTAGATCTTGATAATTTTAAAGGCCCTTTCAATCCTTAAACATCTTCATCAACAATAACTATACAATTTTTAGTCATCAAAAGCTGGGATCTAAACTTTTTAGAATTGATTTCATCACTGATTCTTATCCATATCTTGCTGATGTAATTTCATAATTTCAAATAAAATCTCTTATTATGATTACTAATCATTATTAAAATCACAGTTTAGACATCATTAATAATACTTTATAAATTAACTCTTAAATTAACGGATAAATAACTCTGTAAACATTAAAATAGAAACTATTTAGAGGATAGAGTTTTGATATAAAATAATTCTTTATAAAATTCACTAAATTTTTTTTATTATGCAGTTTTAAATTATTAAAATTAAAGTAGATAATACGCAAAAGTTTATGAATTTTTATTTAATCCTGCAACACCTAGTCGTCATCGAATAGCAGTTATTTGAACTATATTCTGTGGAGTGTGGGTGTTTGTGAACCATATGGAGGTTCAATCAAGATTTAATGTTTAGATGACACTACTAAAATTCAAAGGTAATAGTTTTAGTCTTACTAATTATTAGCAAATATCAGACTAACCTTTATTTTGGTAATAATTTCTATGGATTTCAATAAGTACAGAATTCATAAGTAAATTTTCATTCTGGAATTTATAACTTGCTTTCAAGAACAATACCTAAATTTAACACAATTTTATTCTACAAAATTCGTATTTTCACTCATTATTTTGATATGATTCTATAACTGGAACATTTTAAAAAATCCTATTTTAAAATGTTGATGAAAAAAATTATTCTAATTTCTCAAAAGTTCTAATGATTAAACTTAAAACCTAGTATTATATAAAAAGCTCATGGCATCATAGTAGTAACCTTCACTTGCAACTGCTCTGACCTTTCTGTCAATTTTAATGTCCTAAATATAGAAATAACTAACGGTATAATTTCACAGTTTTTATTCACTAGCTTAAATATGTGGAAAGTTTAGAAACTTCTTTTTAATTCAGTATTTTTTATAATTAAGTAAATTAAAACTTACACATTTCAAATAGTGTAATTGATAAAATTCAAGCTGAAAATTGTAACTTGATTAATTCAACGTCATAATAGAGAATATGTCTTAAGATTATACTCACAACAATATCAAACCTCATGAATTCATGTTCAAAAGTGAATGCAATTATTTCAGTGATTTAAATAAATGGATTGAATAATTACCCCTCACTAGACAATTAAAGTATAATAGAATCAATCACCTTTGAGACAACTGGATCTGTAGTGTAAATTACTGGGTAGGATAATCAAATTAATATTGATAACTCAACTATGTCTACAATCAATACGCTTAATGGAAGTGTTTTGTATATCACTTCTTTAAATTATACTTAAACTTGAGTCAATTAATCCTTGATTCAGGACTTAATATATTCTGGAAATAGGACTTATATTGCTATAAGTTCAGTGTTTGGATACATTAAATTTGAAAAAATTAAATTTAAATCATTAAACATCTTTAAATGGTGGTCTTATCTATATCAAACAAGTAGAAGATCCAAACATGAAGAGGGAAAATGATTTTAAGATATTATATTCAGATTTAATTATTATTTACCACTGTTAATTAATAAACAAAAGCTTCAATTATAAATTTGACTTTGGTAAAAAATGGCATTAGATGTTTAGAGAATATTGCTGATAGATCCTATTTACTTAAGATACTTGAAAATTAAGTATAAGGATCTATAGAGGAAATTTGATTCATATTTATAAATAAAGTAATTATATAGCTTCAATAAAAGAGATTTAGTTATTGTCAATAGTGAGGAGAGCAATGATCCATTTTCTTTATCAATAACAAAGTTTTTAATGAAAGCGAATCAAATTATACAAATGTTGGTCCTTTAAATGGTGAAATTTTGTTTTGAAAAAAGTACATATTAAATAAAATACAAAAATAGTTTGTAATTAGGGATTTAAAAAATTAAAGAAATTAAAAAAAGGGCGGCAAACGAGAACTTAGATGGAAGAGAAAGACCAGCACCATGGCGGAAGAAGAAAGCTACCAGTTTTCATGGAAGAAGGAGACAACAAAAAGCAACAAACCCAGAAATCCATTCAAGACTACTTTGAATATTCAAAGTAGAATAAATAAATCTATCATCATAAAAACCCGAATGTTCATAATAAATGTAATAACTACAAACATTTGAACAATTTCTCGATTACGGTCGAGAACAACCGACAACTTCATTTTATCTAACCACAAAGGGAAGCTGAAGGATGGGTCAAAAGGAATGAAAGATTCGCGGAGAACTAACGCACAAAAAGAAGGAACGATGTGATCAGTAAAAAGAGACAGTTGCCCGCAGAACAAATAGAATTTAAACTATGCTTACAGAATGTAAGAGGATGGAACTCCAAATTAAAACAGGATTAAATGCTAAGGGAGATAGAAGACAAAAACCCAGATTTTATTGCGCTTGTAGAAACAAGACTTCAAAGGATAATCGGGTTAAATAGCTAAGATATAACCTAAACATAACTAGCTAGGAACGGAGGAGTGTTAACAATGAACAGTGGAAGGTACCAAATGAAGACAGTAAAGACTTTAAGACAATTTGTGGCATGGAATATTTTGAATATAGGGGGTTTTCCTCTTCACATCATCTCATTATACATCCCACCGTATTAGAATGAGGAAGTCAAACAACTGCAAAACAGAGTGATGTTTATGATAAAATCAATAAAATCGAAATGCAACAAACAGAAAATAATTGTGATGGGAGATTTCGACTTCCATCTAAAAGAACTTAGTAAAAGCTAAAGAAAGAAGGCCTAAAAGAATCCATTCCCGAAGGAGTGGGAACTCATACCAAAGGGAACCAACTCAATCAAATCTTCTCGAATGTCGAAACTTTGAAGTGGGAAATGGATCAATTAAGACTAACTGACCATAAGCTAATTATGGCAACATTAAAGATAAAATACCAAGATGATGACTTGAAAATAGCAGACAAGGAAAAGAGTATAAGAATTTCAGACATCAGGAAGTAATGCTGGAAAACATTTATTGAAGAAGGAAGAGAATTGAAAGGATAGGATCTAGAATGGCCAGTAAGAAGGTGCTTCGAAGAAAAACTAGAAAAGTAAAGTAAAACAAGGAATTGGTATCAATAACCTCCGGAATGGGCAATCAAAGACAACAAGGACAGAGGATACAGTACCTATTAAGACACCAAAGTAAAATGGAAAGAGGCAATAAGGAACATGGAACAATGTTTGGATAGAAACGACGTGAAAGGGTTTTTCTATCTTGTAAAAAGACTCACAAAAAATCAAAAACAAGCCCAACCAATTAAAGGGTTGACGATCAACAAGGAAAGAGTTCAACCAGGGGAAGAAACAGTGAAGTAAATAATAGATTATTACAACGAGCTCTTTAAAGATGACAGAAGCCTAATAAGAACCCCAATGACATAAAGCTAAGACACAGAAATGGTTAGCGATGATGAAACAAGGCAGAGTTTCTGCGAAGAAAAGGAAATTGAGAAAGCTATAGGGGAATGTAACTTTAACAAAGCTATTGGACAAGACGGGTTTGATGGAAAGATGCTTCTGAAATCAGAAAAATTAAAAAGAACGATAAGCAATAAAATAGCAGAATGGATGAATGCTGGGAAGTTTCCTTAATACTTGAAAGAAGGGAGACTGATATTATTAAGCAAAAACCAAGGAGACTAGTATCCAGAGATTAGTAATACAAGACCAATAGTGGTGAACTCACACTTAAGTAAGATCATAGAAAAGGCTATAATAAATAAATTACAGGAATAGAATAGTGAACTACTAAATACGGGGAACTACTAAAATGGTTTCAAAGAAAACAAAAGTACTCATATCAATCTTATCAGACTGTTGGACCACATAAAACTATCAAGACGGAAGAGCAAGAGCAGAGAGGCATACCTCTTCATAGATTTACAAAAGGCGTATGACTCTGTTTGGAAAGACAAGTTGATGAGTATACTGAAAGGAAGAGTTAAAACAAGCTCAGATAAAAAGACAGTAAATCTCATTGAAGAACTTTACAAAAATAATAAAATAATATATGAGGATAATTAAATAGAAGCAAAAAAAGGAGTGGCTCAAGGGAGCAGGCTATCACCAATGTTGTTCAACATTTACCTCCAAGATGCGATATACTCACAACCAGAACTTCGCTCGATGATAAAGTAAGGTAAATTGATGGCGTTTGCGGATGACATCCTAATCAACATTAAAAATAAAACACAGATGGAGAAGGTACTAAAATGTTTCAAAGAGATTGAAATCTCCCATAATCTTAAACTGAACACAAAAAAACACTATTCATGAGTGACTCAAAAGAATTCTGTGGGATAGAAGAAATTGAGGGAATAAAAAAAGTACAAGAAATAAAATACTTGGGCATGATATCTGATCTAGATACAAATATTTTTAAAGAAACTTGGGAGGAAATAAAAAGAACAACACTGATGTACTAAAGTCTCACAAAATCAAACAACCCAACAATTTGTGATACCATAATGGTGGCATAGATTAGATCATTAGTCATTTATAAATACACACCACTCGTAGCAACGAAATATATAAAGCTGGAGGAAATAGACAAAATAGAGACTCAACTAAAAAGAATTGCCTTCAAAACTCCCAGAGACATCAACAACAAAATACTACAAAATGTGACGCAGATGAAAGAAAGTGGAACAAAAGATATTATTGAACAACTTGTTCGGAAGAACATGAAAAATGCTAAAGGAAACCTAGACAGATTCATTATACCAAAGAAAGCAAAGACCCAAATTCAGGAAAACTAATAAAAACTCTAAAAGAGAAAAAAACTTTTCCTAACAAAGAATGTGATGGACACGATGATGGCTATAAGCTAAGGGAGGACAATAGTAAACTACGGAATGAGCCACTATTGTAACGTCCACAAAACATTTGTAAATTCTAATCATATGAAAGAATGCAACTTAATGAATTAGGCTGGAGACCCAACAAGATTTAACAAAATAGTTAGGAACCACAGACTAATTGATTTAGACAATAAGACACAAATAGAAATCATTGCAAATATGTTATGGCTAGATGAAAGAATCAGAGGATTGGAGCAAAATGGATACTTCTAGAAAGTGAAAAAGTTATTTAGGATAACCTACATAAAAAAACAACAGATTAACGAAAAGGACATCAAACTGGAAAACATACGATCAATCAGAACATTCAAGATGTAATTAAATTGACTATGAGATATATAAAGAGGAAGATAGAAGAATTACACTTTCTCTTTATATATCAGTGGTAAATTTATGCACATTTATTTTACCTTAAGTTATTATCTATCTATCTATCTAATATTTATTTATTAATACAATTATTCAATTTTCAAAAATGGAATCCTGCCATATATTTCCTTTTAACTTTAATTAACCATTTAATTATATATTAATAACTAGCTTGACATTACAATATTTAAATACATTATTTACAAAGAGAATTATATAATGAAAATACATTTTATAATATTTTAAAAAATTAAGTTCAATGATTTATATTTATTATGTACCCCCTTTAATATGTTTGATATAAGTTTAAAACAATAATGTTTAAATAATTAAAATTTAATCTGATATTTTTCAAATTTATTTATTCGTTGAAATTTGTTTAATTTTTAAATTTTTGGTGAGATCGATAATAACTTCAACATAGACAATAAAATATTTTGATTTAGTAAAATTAGAAAGATTATTTTAATATTTTTTTTTTCTATCTTTTTCATTTTTATATCATTAAATTATTAGAATATTATGCCTAAATACACCAAAGCAATTGTGTTATAAATGGATATTTTAATCTGTCATTGATATTTCATTTTATAAATTTGTATCTATACTTTATCTACCAGAAGAAGTTCTTTCCAATACTATCCTTCAGAATGGCAGAATCTAGAAACAATTGTTGGACATAGTACTTAAAAGTGAGCAACTTTTAATAAGTTCATGTGATATGCTTAAATGATAATAAAATTTTTGATAAATAAATTATGAAATAGATTCATATTATTAGTACTGGGATACTCAATAACAAATATTTTATCTAGAAATATCTTTATCATTTTAATAATAATTTTGATATTCTATAATTAATCCATCCATTTCTTTACTTATTTTATATCTTTAGAACTCATCGCCTCACAAGCTTTTATTTTAATTTATCAACATCATCGTATGTTTTAATTTATATTTAATTCTATAATTTACCATAATAAATAAAACTCTGTGTAGTCTAAAGATGGAATCACTATATAAAAGATGATAAATATTTATTAATCATATATTAATTTAATCCTAAGTTAATAGAGAAACTCAGAATAACTATAGAGTCTACATTAAATAACTATGTTAATAAATAAAACCCCAACTTTAGAATAGGAGTGATTCGTCACAACTCAAATTAAAGTCATTTATTTGACTAACTGATGTTCAGATAAACCAAATATTAATGATTAAAGACAAATTAAGTAAGGCATTTCTTCTCTAAGCAACGGTTACAGTCAACATATTTAAAGTAGTGTTCTTTTGTTAAAAATTATTAATTTATTAAAGATGTGATTGGTAACAGCTTTCAAGTAATCGTTAAGAATATAATGAATGATTGAAAAGTAAGTGTTCAAGACATTCCTATATTCACATAAACAAATATATATAAGAACTATATGAATAGATTGACAAACTCAATGTTATTAAAACATATGTAAAATAAAATAACCCAATTATATAACTTAGAGGATTAGTAGCTAAAAGGATCAGTAACTAGTTTAATCTCTTGATCTAAGATTGAAACAGTCATCCAAACAATTTACCCTTTTTCCTAATAGGGAAGGGTACTAATTGATAAAGATAGCATAATCTACTAGCAAATAGATAGATTAATGCAATAATAATAAATTGGGGAATAGGAAAAGGCTGATTTACTCTGACCATTATTTTACTAGGGATTTAACATTATTATTTTACTTGGCCTTTCTAAATCACATTAAGTTTCTAATCAAACTAATTGGTCTTTCTGAAGACATATGAAATTAAGCTTTCACTTGAATAAAATGAAACTGATTATAAATTTACCATATAA
>ARYC01020904.1:0-11366 GCA_000711775.1 Oxytricha trifallax
TTTTCAATTGGAATTTTAAGATTTTAGCAATAAGGATTTTTATAATGAACTAGTTTATTGTATCAAATAGTTATCATTTTTTTCACATCAAAATTGGTTTAATTAAACCATAAAATTAATAAACAATTATTAGGTTAAAATAAATCAATCAAATTTAAATAAACGTAAATTGTCATTATGAAATTTATTATAATAAAAATAATAATAATAATACTTTATGATTAAATTTAGCTATTTTAATAATAATGTTATCTTTATAAATGACATTTCAATTATATCTCATTTATAATTGAAATATTTTATAGCCAATAAGCTCGTATTACATTAATTATCAAGAAATAAGTTCAGGTAGTAATGTGAAAACCAATAGATAATTATTTTACAACACTTTATTGAAAATTATTATTTATAATAGGAGAGATTATAGTCAAATATATACAAATGAGAGTTGTTGATAAGCAGCAGAATTAGAAGAAAGTTCAACAATAGCAGCAGAGTATGTTCAATTGAGCAGTAGAGATATATACTGCTGTTAGCTCAAATACAAGTACTGATTTATCAGAATAAGCAGTCCTAAGAAGCATTGACATGAATGAAGAGAAATATAGTAACAACAAAAGGAAAGATAATTCAATAATGGAAGAAACAAGATGGCCGGGAGGAAACAAGTGGATAGTCAAACAAAAAAAATGAAAATAAAGAATCAATAGCTTATAACTTCATTTCCAATATATATTTATCAAACGACATACCTTTAAATGAGATCATAACTGAAAATAAAAACAATTAATATGTGTTAGAAGCAAAATATTACCTGGATTGATGATCAATTACATATACAATAATTAGTAATGCAATCGATCGAGATAGAGTTCGACCATCAGACTGATGATAAATAGGTGTTTATAAATTTTAAAAGCGGATATTATATTATAACTTATTAAAAATCTATAATAAATATATATAAGTAAGTTAGTTAATAATAAATTATCATATGTATTACAGAATCTATAATTAACAGTATTTTCAAATAATCCTGAGATCTATTTTGAAATTTGTGTTCCAATTTCATATCTCCCCAATGAACAGTATTGATATTACCACTATAACATATTCAGTATCATGATAAGTTAAGGAATCAAATGCATTAACTAGAAACTAGTAAATTAAATAAATAATCTATTTATGTTTTATCTTTTTTTTACGTTTATAACCCCATAAGAACTGTTTGATTAGCTTACTAGTTACATTGTCACATGCCTACTACTCCCATAGTCTTCGTTATTATGGCTGTAAGCATGAAGATCATGACCATGACCTCAGTAACTACATTACCATCATATGTATATGATAAATCAAAGTAAAGCTTAACAAAATGATAGTAAATAAGGCACTTAGAAATTAGAGCATATTATACAATAGTGGCAGAAGAACAACTTAAGCAATAAATGTGAAATAATAATAATTGAATTACTATTTATGTTAGTTAAAGGGATTTTTGAAGATATACAATAGAAAGAATTTCATGGAATTGTATTTTAATTTCATGTACTATTAAATCCAAAATGTTATTATAAAGTATATTGTTCAAACTAAAGATAAAATTAATTAAAACAATATGTGTAAAATAAGTAAAAATACACTAATATTCGTTTTAATACTCTTTATGTTTTAGTGCAACTCACTAAGATCTAAATCGGAAATAACCTAAAATAATTATTCCATAATATTATTTGATATAAATAATCTTTCTCAGTTTAAATTAATACCTAATAAATTAATTTAATTTATCAAGTTTGTTTATATATTTTAATATTAATTTTTTAATTTAACTTTTTTCCCTTTAAAATATATAGTTGATGTTTCTAATTTGCTAATCTATTTGAGGGATATCAAACTTATTATCTAAATTAATAATTTAAACAACTAGAATTACATTGAAAAAGTTGATCATTCACAACTTCTAATATTATAATAGAATTTATTATTTCTAAAAATTACTTTTTATATTTTATCATTAGGATATTTAATTGACTTGAATAAACTAGAAAATAAACTCAGAATTGTTAAGTTATATCAAAGGTAAAAGGTTAATCAATAAAATACCATAAAAGGTTCTTGTATTGTGAATTATTTGAGAGGAAACACATCTATAGGCTCTATTATTAAAATATAGCATATCTTCAAACTTTGCAAGGGTGTGAGTAGATGTTCTGGTATACAAACTTTTCTAAGGAGTTAGGACCTGATCTGGAGTAATTAAACGTTCTACCAAAAAGAAATATCCCTTCTTTTGAGAGCAAGTCTCTAGAGACTATTTAGCAAGTGAAGCAGTCGAAGGCATAAGGATAATTGAATTCTGATTCAGTCTCCAGAAAAGAGATTCTTATCATAAACCAGAAATCCTTTGTCGATATTGGGACAAGTTGGTGGGGTAATACTTGAATTGGGGGGGGGGAAGTTTTCTGCACTCGAGTAAGTTTCCTGTACTGTTTTTTTATCTATGTTAAATTTAATAAATTTTACATAAATTAGCAAATTTAATATTTTAATGACCAATTAAATATTAAGAGCATATTATTCATCATTGAAGTTGCTTAAGAAAATATAATATAACATTATATAGGCATGATAAGAACAAGATAAATTGAATCAGAATTACACTAACTGTTGGATATAATATTTGGAATTACTATAGTAAAGCAATATAATATTTAAGAGACAGAACCTACAAATATCAAATGAAAAATGTCATAGTTTTTGGAATCTTAATATAGATATTGACTATTGATCAATAAATTAAAGTATAATTATAACAATGAAATTAGTCATAAAGTTGGTTGATAGTTGTTATAAAGATTAATTTAATTAAAAAAAATTAAAAAAGTGCAGGAAACTTCCCTAAAAAATTATTTTTATCATAAACCAGTGCAGGAAACTTCCCCCCCCCCAATTTAAATAATACAGTTTTATATCTTGCATTAACTCTTTACATTAATTAATTGCCAAAGTGTCCTTAAAGTTGAAGAAATCTCACAATAACTCTTTTTTTTACTAGGTAATGCACTACAGACATAAAAGAAATGATATAGTTTTTAAATAATAATATAATTGAAGTTTACACTGATGATATTAATTTTCTCTTCTAAGATGAGAATAACATACCAATTATAAACTAATAAGATTGAGAATACTTAGCGGAGTAGAGACTTAACTTAAACGATATCAAATGCATTGATATCAACAAAAAAGCAATGAACTTAGAAATTGAAAAATGATTTGCAAAGTTTTTTCATATTTTAAAGTGTAGATTTTTAGCACCAGCTAAATCACAGACATTGATAAACTTATTAGCTAAATGGAATAAAACTAGGACAACATACTTCAGATTAATTTATAATGA
The DNA here is from genome assembly GCA_000711775.1 of Oxytricha trifallax. NCBI lineage: Eukaryota > Ciliophora > Spirotrichea > Sporadotrichida > Oxytrichidae > Oxytricha > Oxytricha trifallax. The sequence goes on from ARYC01020904.1 coordinate 3,404, forward strand.
TAACCATAGTAACTATTAGTTTTTTAATAGTAAATTTGCTCAGAGTGCTTAGTCAAAGTAGGTCCAATAATAGCAATCTTGATGCTAAAGTAACCAAAATAACCTAAAACATCTTAGAAATGAAACTGGCAAACATTCAATCAACAGACTGACTCATTTCGTCAGATCATTCAATCTATTTATAATAAACACTTAATAATATTTATTATCATAGGATATAATAGAATGTGGTATATTTCTAACATAATGGATTGTTTAAAATAATATATTTATTCAACGAGCATTTTAAAGTCAAATTTCATTTGAAAATAGATTCATAATTATATTGAATATTATCAGCTGTAAATATTTTACTCATTAATTCTAACTATAACAAAATTTGCAAGTTAAATAATTAATTATAATTATAAACAATGTAACCTTACAAACTTAACTTAAGGAAATTAGTGAAATGTCATCAATCAAATAGGTATAAAGATATTTCTAAATTTATAAATTAATATAATTTTAAATGAATTTAATAAAATTGAACTAATTTTATGCTTACTATGAAGATACCTGCAGACTATCACCTTCCCAAAGTGAAATGATAATCATTAACAGAATAATCGGCAATTAAAAGATACAATCTAAATCACTACTTGAAATCGCATATAAATTGAGAGACAAACAGGATACATCGTAATGAATGCCCATGAATTATTGAAATTAGACGGTTTAGCACCTAAACTTAAGGGAGTGTTTGGCTATATAAGGTTAAGAGATGCCAATATGCTCTCCAGTACTTTACTTTTACTTAAAGAACCAATACTATATTGAGGAGTATTTCCTTGCACTTGCAATTAAATCTTTCATTCTCAAGATCATCTGGACTACATCAAATGTACGTTTTATGTACTGGTAAGACAATAACTTGACTGCTCACCCCGAGCCCCCTCAGCCCACCCCTCATCCACCTCCATAATTATTACTTTTTTTCATAATTAATTTATTGTACTACGGACTGATAATACATGTAATGCAATTTTTTTTATAAGATTCACTGTGTCCGTTCACCATTTAAGATACAGGTTTGTAAAAGAAAATGTTATATAATCAACAAATTTTATATATTTTATAAGATTATGATTTCTATATCAAAAGGAGTTTTTATATAAAAATATGATTTCTACATATTAGAAATACCACAATTATCCTTAATTAATTGGGAAAATATATTGTTATGGCATATTGTGGTATTTCTAATATGTAGAAATCATATTTTTATAAAAAAACTCCTTTTGATATAGAAATCATAATCTTATAAAATATATAAAATTTGTTGATTATATAACATTTTCTTTTACAAACCTGTATCTTAAATGGTGAACGGACACAGTGAATCTTATAAAAAAAATTGCATTACATGTATTATCAGTCCGTAGTACAAGAAATTAATTATGAAAAAAAGTAAAACCCCATGAGTGAAATAAGACGTAAATTTGGAAAAACAATTAATTAATCTAATTAATAACTTTATTAAGAAATTATTCTATATTAAATAAAGCATTAAGAAGTTTAAAATATAATTATTAATTCTGAATATTCAATTCACTCTTTTTGAACTTTTGAAGGCTACCCATTAAGGAAAAAAATTGCTTCGTTGCCTATAGTAGTCAAGTAAGGCCTATGATTGTGAGGTCTTCTAAAGATCTCAGCATACTTTCTATTAGGAAGGAGCTTCTCAATATAGTCATATAATTAATCTGGTTTTTGGCTGACTAATCGAACTGGTGATAGTATGATATTGGGTACATTTTGAGTAAAGCTTATCTTTTTTAGATCAGAGAATTTATTCTCAGGTCTAGCTACAACACAAAATTCAGTTACATGCCTAAGGTCGAATCCAATACCAATGTGTAAGGTCTTATCATCATTTAATTTAACACAAGTTAAAATTTCAGCTCTCTTATATCCAATTGATTTCAAGCATTCCAAACATGATTCTAGTTTGGAATTCGTTATCCAAATAAACAAATAACTGTTTTTTTTAGTTTTTAGATTGGAATATTTCTGAAAATTTCAATATCTTTTAGTATTGAATACCCCAGCTTACATGCAGTATCGTTCCAAGGAGGATCCATCACAATTGCATCAAATAAGTTCCCTAATTCATTGATTTTATGATCTGAAAATACTTAGTTCCACATATTTTAATCTTTTATACATCCCTGGTATTAATAGCTGTTCTAATTATTTCTTCGCATTCCCCATTTATATTTTGTTTATGTATACTACCCAGTATTAATTCTGTCTCTGGTATCTAATGGAATCTCTTATAATCTTTTCTAATATTATTTTGATTACTATTTCCGATTAAATTTCTATTCTCGCTTATCAGGGTCTTCAATCTTAACCTAAGTTAAGTTTTTATTTTACTTTATTTCTTAAGTTAGCTTATTGTTTTCTTCTCTTAAATTTTTGATTTATTCATTGAATAATATCAGGACCTCTTATTGTACTTATAATAAATTCAAAGCTTCTTATTTAAAAAAATCAGTTTTGATAAAAAGTTACAATTGAAGCTACTTGATTTTTTCCCACAGGTTTTTAATTGTATCATTTTTTAATTTTAATAAATCTTCTTAAATTTATAATCTTTTTCTCCCTGTTAGTTTCTTATTCTTTTTATTCTTCTTTTTCTTATTTTCTCTCCAATTTTAGATTTCTGTTTAATTAATTTCTTATTTCATTTTCCTCATTTTGATGTCTATTTATTTAAAAGTCTCCCAGTGATCCTGCTCTAGGAATTTATTTATTTGGTTCTACTATAAGATAGCATATTCTCTAAACCATTTTTTAAATTATTTAAAATTGTCGAACTTGTGCTTGATTAAAGTAATTTCCTTATTAGTAAGATTAAATTATTTTAATAGTATTTTGGTGTATCTTTTTAGATTTATTTTTCACTTTTAATTATTGATTACATTTTTATTCAAGTTGTTATCTTTATCTTTAGCATTAGTGTTTTGAGAAACCATTTAATATAATTACTCATTCTTTCTAAGTTAACTTATTACTTAATTATGTACCTAGGAATCAATTTAAATTAAAGGCTTGTCATTCTCAAATTCATCTTAAGTAGTGGTGGCCATGCAACTTATAGAATTGTCTCTATCGAAATCGGAGAAAGTAGGTCTGATTAATAATTTTTATTGGTTTCACTATCACTGGAGATCTCATCCCAATCTCTCTTAATCTTAGTAATTTTATTCAGTTATGTTTTGCTGAGGCTATACAGTAAATTCATGATTTTTAGAATTGGTAGAAGTCTAAAATTATTTATCTAGATTTTATTCATCAATCAATTCATCCATAATTGTACTCATGTTGAAGCAAGATTTTAATTTAAATTATTTTTTAAAATCTCAAGTTCACTATATAAAAAAATTATAAAAATGATGTTGAAATTGAATAAGCAGGAATTATTGCAAATCTATGAAATTATTTGAATGTGATTAATTTTTGAAAAACGCTGATTTTTTGGGAGTAAAAAATCAATATTTTGGATTAAGATTCTTAATCAACTCTCTAGGGTAATTTACTTACCTTTAATCTTAATTGATTGGGAGTTCGCTCATAAAGGGATTATTAACTATATTTTTTTCAAATCTTTGTCATTTTAAATGAGTGAATTAATCTATATTAAATAGTTTTTGTAATCTACCAAGCACAGTAAAAGTTTAATTAACCCTTTAGTGTTATTAAAAGTAAAAAAGATCAATGGCCTATTTGATAAAAATAAAATACTTGAAGAAATATATTGAAAATTTTTTTACAAAAATAAAAGCCGTTCAATTCAATCTGATGCTAGGTGAATTTTTCCAAGGCTAAAATAGAATCAAGTTAACAATCAAAGTTTAATTATTTTGAGCTTCAAAATTCAACAACACAATTATACTGGTAGTTCTACTCTAAAGTTAAGTTAACAGTTACAAAATAAATTCCTGGGATCAACTTATTACATAAAGTACCATAAAATTGTACTTACTGAAAAATTTAATTCCTTAAATCCCCATAAAATTCATTCAAGTTGAAAAGCCCCGTTTTTCTATTTATATTTTCGGCTAACAGATGTACAAAAAATCCAAATTCTTGTAGGTTCAAAGCATTAATTGTAAATCTCCAAGTGATTATCAAAAAAACTTGCTTATCAAAAATAGCACAAACCAAAAGAGCAATATATAACAATCAATAAAAAAATAAGGATTTTAATAAAAGCATAAATAAAAGACACGAATTGTGCATTCTAATTACCCTTCTTTACTTTACACCAGCTTATTGTTTGACTTGACTATTGTTTTAAAGACATATTACAACAATGTAGTTCAAATGTTATTTTGGAATACTTATCATAAGTTTTAATTCAATAACTCAACTTTCATATACTTGGGTCAAAATAGGGTTTGTTAAGCTGGATGCTCTGTTAGAAATTAATTTCTGGTTCAAAAGTTAAATTAATAAGCGTAGTAGTATCTTTATTCAAGAAGAGTTCTATTTAGTAATCTGATTGTAAATATGAATTAACGGGTAGCTACATTCATCAGCTAATTTATTGAGCTGTAAAATCTCAGCGAATTGAAAATTAATATTGACTGTGATGATGGAGGAATTTTAAAAAATCATTAGCATTTGAAATTTAGGTAAAAATTATTTGGCCTTTATCAAATCGGCTATAAGCTTATAAGCTTAGAAATTTCAAGGAGTTTTACAATGCCTTCTAAAATGATCCCTAGATCCACGAATAGTCAAGGCTACAATAATGACTTCCAAGTTTTGTTAGCAGTTGAGTTCTAAATTTTGAAATAGTGAATTGAATGCTAAAATAAATTTACTTTGTTAATGATTTGAAATTGATAGGAGGCTGTGAATCTTTTTTAATAAAAGCAAAGAGTTTTTCTATAGGTGCTAAATCAAATTGATATGGACTAAGAAAATATACTGGGATATTGAATTTCAGAATTTTGTCCTTGATATATTTACTACGATGATAGGCTGCATTGTCTAACATTAGTATTGTGGTTTGCCTCCAGTCACTATTCTGTTCTTCTAAGTGAGTCACAATCTTATAAATAAAGTACCATATTGAGAAGCTGTTGTTGAGGCCTTAGTTCAAGGTGAAATACAAGCTTCCAGTAGAGCTGATAGCTCCTATAATATTAACAGCAGAAATTCTACGAAAACTTGTTTTATATCTTTTAAATCCTTTAAGAGACCACGCTTTAGTAGGATTTTCAATCCATTAGATTCTGCTCTCATCTATGTTTATCAAATTAATCCCTTATCAAGAATACGAGCAAAGTTAAATGCAGCTAACTGTCTCTTAAGGATTGATTTTTGGGAATTGGTTCGGATGTTAACTGAGTAAACTTTCTTATAACTTAGGCCTAGCTATTATCTGACATATTTACTTAGCCAGCTTTAAGAAACTTTAATATCAAACTTTTGTTTAAGATTTTATTAGAGATCCTTGAGATTAGAAATCTTGTTTCCAGATGAAAGAAAATGCTTTATGAATTCTTTTTAGCTATTAGGAATTTTGCCATGGCGTTAGACAGTCGCTCCATTCCGGCCTTCAAACCTTTTTTCCTTATCTTCCACTACCTTTTAAACTCTGTACTTGGTAATTCCCAGTCTTTTACTGATATTTAGTAGACTACAACTTTAATTGAAGTACAGGTCTTTGATAATCAATAAAGGCCATTCCTATTAGCAAAGTAAGTTCTTTAAAGAATATCAATAAATCTTTTAAGAAATACCTGGGTGCCAAAAACTTCTAGAAAAGTTTGCCTGCCAGGACACAGTATTTAATACTTATTAATTAATGAATCCAAATAACCTTTTAAATTTACATTAACTCTATTAGGAACTTAAAATTTGAAAGTCATGGTCTTTATGGAATGATATAATATCAAGTTGATTATTAAATCAAATTTTAGGTCTTACGATCTTACCCAATTCCAAAACTTTATGGCTTCTCTCTAAGACTGAGGTGTTAGAGCTTTTCGGATATGACATCAATATTTGAATTTTGCTTAACTTGTAATTTATCAAGGAACTCGCCAAGCTCATCATTCATTTCAGACTCATTGTACTATATTTTTTCCTGCTATAACTTAAATCGTAGGTGAATAAGAGCAATAATATGAACCGTCTCCTTAAACTGAGTTGATGTCAAACACCCGAACTCTCCGTTAATAAAATAAGTTATTATAGCTATGATCTTGGATCATATTGTACTGAATCGAATCCATCGTTACATTTAATTTGCTACAATCGACCCTCAAGTTCATCATTCGAATCTTCACTCCAATTTTCCAGAGTGATATTATTATCTTTCATAGGAGAGTTAGTAAGCAGCTAAGTCGAGCTTCCTTAAAAAGGCTTAATGCTGCTCCTTTCGGAAATCTCATCTCTTTATTCCTCGAGATCGTGTTCTGATGAAGATTAATCTAAAGATTAATTTTCCAGCTTAAAATAATCAGTTAACGTTGATTGTGATTACTACTTTCCTCTGAGAGTTTTCATTTCATACAGGGAGATAATACTTTTTCGAAAAAGAGGATTCCTTTATAAAGTTTTACTATTGTGCTAGAATAGTTAATAGTAACCCTCTTTAATATTATAATTAATTAATAAAATTTTGTAGTCCAATTCTTAAAATTACGAACAAGAAGGTAAATCAAGCTTTTCTATTATATTACATTGAATAGATGCAGGGACAGCTATCCAGAGTGAACGTTCTTAGGTTCAAGAGAAGATTGGGAGCAAGAAAGAGCTCCATGATTTTTTAGCTCAGGAGTGTGGCGCCTACTTGCCTAAATTAGGTTGTTGCAATGCATACTTTCTCAAAAGCATTCTCAATGGAGAAAAAGAGGTATATTTAAGAATTTAATTTAACTTTAGTACTTAAAACGAAGCGATGTAATTGTAGCCGCTGTTCCATAGATTGAGGGCCTCACAGCTGATGACTTTCTAGGATACTCCCAGCAAATGCCATCTTTGCTAAAATACCTCCCTGATCAGTGCGATTGGCTGTACTTGGACAAGAAATGGATATGTGACGTCCTTATGTCATTGGACAACGATGGTATTAATTAAATGATAGTTGAGGCAAAGTAAAAAAGGCAAAAAGGCTTGATTAGACGTAGAACTTAATAGTTCATATGAGACCAGAGTTTGCTCAGGCGTTGAGCGAGTCATTAAATTATAGTGGTAAATATATTTTCATTTAACCCATTATTAGTATAAAAGGGAAAATCTGCACATCTAATAAAGCAAACTTCTTAGAGAAAGCGAAGAATAAAAGAAGTTGAAGAGGTGAAAGGAGAGGAGATTGCGATGAGAGGCAGTAAGCAAAAGTATTTGCAGGAGAACAAACGAATGAGGGATAAATTCAACGATACCAAATCACATATGGATGAACTAGTTGGCTACAAACCGCTCGTAAGCTAACTTCATGATAATGGTGTGATAGACGGTGAAGGACGAATCATGTCCAATCAACCAAATCTAGACATGAATTGAACGCGAGATTATTAGCTTATGAATTATTTAACATGAGAATTCAACTATTAATCAAATAATTCAATCTTGACATTCAAACATCAAAATGCAATACTTGCCTTGGGATCAATTTGAGCTACTGCTAATTGTCTCTTGAGTTTTTTATCGTTTAATTTACTCAAAATTTGTATCATTACTTGCAATAATTCTCTTGCCAGTAAGCCTTCCATATTTAGACACGAACTGGTTGGTTGTTTGACTTTGGCTTTCTGACAAGTTTACATCGGATTTCTCAGTTTAAGCTTTCCTTAAAGATTTCTTCTTCAAATCTTCCCCAATTTTACGTTTAAGAAGAGATCCTGAAGATTTGAGGTCATTTTCCAGCGATATCTCCTTAATTTTTTACCTCTTTTTATTT
>ARYC01020905.1:0-18006 GCA_000711775.1 Oxytricha trifallax
ACACCCGAACTCTCTTTTATAAAATAGGTTATTATAGCTATGATCTTGGATCATATTGTACTGAATCGAATCCATCGTTACATTTAATTTGCTACAATCGACCCTCAAGTTCATCATTCGAATCTTCACTCCAATTTTCCAGAGTGATATTATTATCTTTCATAGGAGAGTTAGTAAGCAGCTAAGTCGAGCTTCCTTAAAAAGGCTTAATGCTGCTCCTTTCGGAAATCTCATCTCTTTATTCCTCGAGATCGTGTTCTGATGAAGATTAATCTAAAGATTAATTTTCCAGCTTAAAATAATCAGTTAACGTTGATTGTGATTACTACTTTCCTCTGAGAGTTTTCATTTCATACAGGGAGATAATACTTTTTCGAAAAAGAGGATTCCTTTATAAAGTTTTACTATTGTGCTAGAATAGTTAATAGTAACCCTCTTTAATATTATAATTAATTAATAAAATTTTGTAGTCCAATTCTTAAAATTACGAACAAGAAGGTAAATCAAGCTTTTCTATTATATTACATTGAATAGATGCAGGGACAGCTATCCAGAGTGAACGTTCATTAGGTTCAAGAGAAGATTGGGAGCAAAAAAGAGCTCCATGATTTTTTAGCTCAGGAGTGTGGTGCCTACTTGCCAAATTTAGGTTGTTACAATGTAACCTTTCTCAAAAGCATTCTCAATGGAGAAAAAGAGGTAGATTTATGAATATAATTTAACTTTAGTACTTAAAACGAAGCGATGTAATTGTAGCCACCCCTCCATAAATTGAGAACCTCACAACTGACGACTTTCTAGAGTACGCCCAGCAAATGCCATCTTTGCTAAAATACCTCACTGATCAGTGCGATTGACTGTACTTGGACAAGAAATGGATATGTGACGTCCTTATGTCATTGGACAACGATGGTATTAATTAAATGATAGTTGAGGCAAAGTAAAAAAGGCAAAAAGGCTTGATTAGACGTAGAACTTAATAGTTCATATGAGACCAGAGTTTGCTCAGGCGTTGAGCGAGTCATTAAATTATAGTGGTAAATATATTTTCATTTAACCCATTATTAGTATAAAAGGGAAAATCTGCACATCTAATAAAGCAAACTTCTTAGAGAAAGCGAAGAATAAAAGAAGTTGAAGAGGTGAAAGGAGAGGAGATTGCGATGAGAGGCAGTAAGCAAAAGTATTTGCAGGAGAACAAACGAATGAGGGATAAATTCAACGATACCAAATCACATATGGATGAACTAGTTGGCTACAAACCGCTCGTAAGCTAACTTCATGATAATGGTGTGATAGACGGTGAAGGACGAATCATGTCCAATCAACCAAATCTAGACATGAATTGAACGCGAGATTATTAGCTTATGAATTATTTAACATGAGAATTCAACTATTAATCAAATAATTCAATCTTGACATTCAAACATCAAAATGCAATACTTGCCTTGGATCAATTTGAGCTACTGCTAATCGTCCTTAAGTTTTTTATCGTTTAATTTACTCAAAATTTCTATCATTACTTGCAATAATTCTCTTGCCAGTAAGCCTTCCATATTTAGACACGAACTGGTTGGCTGTTTGACTTTCGCTTTCTGACAAGTTTACATCGGATTTCGCAGTTTAAGCTTTCCTTAAAGATTACTTCTTCAAATCTTTCCCAATTTTACGTTTAAGAAGAGATCCTGGAAATTTGAGGTCATTTTCCAGCGATATCTCCTTAATATTTTACCTCTTCTTATTTTCGGATTTAACTGGCAGCTCAGGTAATGCGATAGAGTCATTCAAGAATTTCAAGTCAATCAGATCTATGCTTTCATTTTCATCATCCGACTTAGGAATAAGTTTCTATTCTTACACAGACTTGAGCTCCACTTTTTTTCGGATTTACACTCTTAAAAACTCTCCTCTACAGGGAGATCGTATTCAGGCGTTTTAAACTCTATCAAAGGAGCTTCCTTAACCCCAAGATCCTCGGATTCAATTTTATTTTTCAACAGAAAACATTTCTCGCTTTTGGTCAACGGAGTGTCATTAAACTTAAACACGTCATTTGGTTTTCCCACAGATTAGGTTTTAAGAAGCATTTAATTGGAGTCCTTATCTTTCAAACACCATTAATGATACCCTAAAGCAGTTTAAAGGGCAGCAGTTTTTATATGATTTTGATTTTCAACATATTGCTATTGAAGCGAAATTACCTGTTCTGCTGTTTCTTTTGATCCGTGCTTGTAAATTACCTATTTTTAAGTACCTTTTCAATGAAGACGACCTACTCTTCCCAGAATTTATTCAGTAGATCTTAGCGAGAATATATCAGCAACAATTAAAAATAAGCCGCCATTAAATTCTATCTCATGAGTAGTCTTGAGATCTGTACCTCTGCCTTGTTGCTCTTTTAGGAGGAATACTCCAAATAACCATCCTTGTTCTTGGCTAACGAATTAATTAAAATTTATAATAAGAATTTGATAAATAAAAAAGAAATTAATTAGATATAATCAAAAATGGAAAAATGTCTGAGCAGAAGATGCCGTGTCATTCAACATAAATGTAAGTTACAAAAAACATATCCAATTTTTTTATTTTACAGGGGTTGCACCTGGTAAGAGTGGTGGTGGGAACAGACAAACACTTCACAGAGCAGCTAAGAAAAATGGTGAAGGAGTATTCAAATATGCAAATTGTGATATCTTAAAAGGAACATGGAAAGACAATGAAACGTTTTTTAGATTTACACTTTGTATATTGGCTTATTGTTTTTCATTTATTATTGATCGAAATTTGTAATCATCTATTTTCCAAATTATTTATCATAAATGATCGAACTAGACCTCCAATTTTGATCCCTTGACACTTTTCATTGGAAAAAATGGCAATTAGGCAAACTTTTGAAGTAACTCTCGATCATCGAATAAGATTACTGTGCAACTATAATTACTGGAGTAAGTTTACAATACTAGGCGGAGATTTCGAAAACCCTCTTACAGTAGTCTATTTAGCTTGAGGTGACGAGCTCCTAATCAAGTCTCACTCTTTTATCACCAACGATAGAGCTTAGCTTAGGAAAAACAATTTCCTCTGTGCCAAATGCTATTTTCAGACAATTCAATTCTTTTTAAGTGAGCTGTGACCCTGTGAACCCTGTTATACTTTCCGCTTATCGATAAAACTTCAGCTTGCTTTATACCTATTTCACATTACCTTCAAATAAAATCCAGTCATACTCATCTATTATTACGATTGATTGTTTCCAAAGATCTAGAAATTCTGGTAGCTCCATAACACTTTCAAGATACTTCAAACTTAAATAGTAGACTCCAATTTTATTCTTATACTGATTAACGTTAACATTCAATCCTAAACTGGTGATAATACTTTCAAACTTTTTCTCGTCCCTCAATACTAAATGCTCATTTTTCCCAACTACAAATACAATTTTCTAGAGTAGTTTAGACTTAAGAGCAGCTAAAGTTAAGCAGAGTAGAGTCTTTCCGTTTCCAACGCCAAAGTTTATAAACAAATACTAGGTATCTTCCCACAACAATAATTGATACAAAGCCTTTGTAGCGTTAGAAATTTGAACCCCAATATCTGTTAGAGTTTAAGCATTTGCCTAGAATCAGTAAAAGCTTTTAAGCTTACAGCTTTTACAAATTAATTCACTGATAACGATAATAGATTAAGTTTCTTAAACTAACTTAAAAGTTTCTTCTACTCATTTTCGTTAAAATCACAAGTCTTGTTAGGAATATTAAGAGCTAGTTTAACTTTGTGAAGTCAGCTTTTAAGCAGTCTTAAATTACGTCCCTTCTGTTCCTTACACCTTTCTCAAATTGTATGAAAGCAGGTTTTTCCCTAGATCAGATATGTCATCTAGCTTGGAGACCCAGAGTGGGTTTCTTTATTTCAGCTCAAATGAAACATATTAAAGGTATAGTATGAAATCATCCTGATCAATGAAGTCCCATTTTTAAACAAAGATTTCAGTCATCGTTCAAATAAAATTGTCAAGTTTTTAGTATGAGGATGGGCTTGACAAAGCACAAATTTGTATAAAGTTACCAACCACATTTATAGGCACATCTCTAATTAGTCTCAGGCCTTAATCCTCTTTTAGTACTTATATGAAGGCTTTATTTAGACTAAGGAGCGTGTTAGGCAATAGACTGACTGCTTAGGAGTCTATTTTGAACTGTTGGAACGTCCCTATCATTAGTGGGATGATTCCAATATTGGTCTTGTCAAGCTTTTGGAGCTCATCTTGAAGTTTTAACAAGTAGTCAGGCTCATTAATAAATATATAATTCGCTAGACCAAGTGCTTGTTCTGTATTTGGCCTTTAAGTTAGTAGTGCTAAGGCGCTCCTCAACAAAGAGTCATCAACCTCGATGATTTCGTATCCGAAGTCGAGAAGAGAAGAAACAAAGAGCCTTGTCTTTATCTGTAAACTTGCCTGGACTCTTTAATTTAGCTCGAATATTATTCGAAACATATCCTCATAAAGATTTTCGGAGCAAGCTGTTTTGAGATTTTGTAAGAACTCCAAGAGACTCAGACTGTTTCTATTAAAAATTTTCCAAATAAAGTCTTGCCTTTCGTTTGGCTTTAAGATCATGTACTCTCGAATGTAAATTGAGGTAATTTCTGATTAAATCTTAGCTCCATAGTTAACTTATGAATTATGAGCTTCTAACTAGCCTTCGTTGCTATCTACATTTTTCAAATTATTCAAATGGTCACTCGCTGCTTATGATTTTGGCGGCAAATTTTTCTCAGGTTCATTAAGAGAGCAGATTTTAACATTTTTTACGGATTTAGCCTGACTTTGAGTAGTTTTATTTAAGATGAACTTGTTCACAAATCTGGATATATCCTTGCTTCCAATTAGAGGCTTGAATTCATCCATTGCCAATATCTAATCAATATCATAATTGTGATGAGGCAAGATGAGCTTTGCTTTATCTACGAGCTCAGGGTATTGAGCTCCTTCATATTTTGGCCTTCGTCCTCTCTTGCTTACAGTTGTCAAATTATCTTGCTGCATTTCTTCGGTAGCTTTTATATTCTCTTAATGAGATAGAGGTAGAGATTTGAGGGAGCCTCTTAATGAATTGCATTCACTCTATTAAATGGATGGTACTTTCTGAATAGATAGGTTGTTATCGTGAAGCTGGTCAGGTAGATTTGTAAGGTTATATGTTATTTGCATATTAAAGGCGGGCAATTAAGAATTTGACTTAATTAAATCTAAATTACTATTATTAAATATGCAGTTCTTAATTTAAACTTAATTAAAATTTCTTTGTCTTAATTGCAAAAAACCTCTTCTATTCGAGGAATTTCTATAAGGTCTACTTTTATTGTAAGCAGACGAAAGATTATAGTCCTTGCTGGGATTAGGCAAGCTAAAAGAATTTGCCTGAACATATGAGGCGATCTCGTCTACTCTGGTTCGTATTTAATGTGAGTTTTCAATTAATTAACTTAATTAATTATAGGGGCACCATGCTAGTCCAAAAGACTCCTCTTATACTTTAATACCCTAATGGTTATCTTACTATGTCAATAACCCTATCAAGAACTTGTTTGTTATTATATGTATATGAATTATGAGATGAGAAGACTATTGTTATATTATCAAGCATTAATAGGCAATTAAGTTACTTTAATCATTATAAAGCTAAACTATATATAAGATTGGTTTAAATAGATTGGAAATTCTCAGAATATGGTTTAATACGTACACAGTTAGTTAATAGGCATTATTAAATAAAAGTGACTTGGGAAGTCAAGAGAGTGATGATTTGGTCGTTCAGAAATCAATCCCGATGGAATTGAGCTGCTTTGTACAATTACTAAATTAAGACAATTTTCAATAATCATTGTCTTAAATATTAAATTAATTAATTAAAAATTCAACTCTTAAATAACTTATTTTTCTTTAATTATTATGGAGGGGGTGAGGGGTGGGTTGAGGGGTGAACATTTGACTATTGAAGCACTGCAAGATTATAACAAATCTTTGGACAGACCAAAATATAATAATTAATGGAATACAGTTGGATCATTAACAATAATTTAACTTTGTAAATTAAAGGAGTGTTTAGTTTTAATAATTGAACAATAGAAATACAGATAAGGCATATACTATGATAAAATTTCTAAAAGTAATACAATTATTATTATAATATCAAATTACTTAATACCTTAATCAAATTAACTAATATTAAAATTTAAATTATTATGTTATTTTTTTAATTTATTTAAATGCTTTTAATTAGTTAGATCAATACATTTATTTTTATTGAAAGCCAATTTATTTAAAGTTGTAATCTTCTTCTTATTGGCTAATTTTAATACAATGATGCGTGGATGTTAGTTGTTATATCTCGACGGATTTACCCTAGTTCTGTATTATTATGAAAGAATCTTTTATTTAGACTTGTTGACAAATTTTAATCTTATTATTTAATACAAGTGTCACTTTTAAGTATTCTATGTTAATTCCGTTTAGTGTTTGCTTTAGTTCCATTTAGACTTAAAACTTCCTAAGATAGCTCTAGCTAGAAAACAGGAAGAAGACTAGAAGCTGTTGTAGTTGCTTCAAACTCAGTTTTATCTGAATCATGATAATCATATGACTCATGTTATATTAAATGTAAAACAATTCCAAGATTGTCCTCTAAATTCAAATATTTATTAAGGAATTATGGGAAATTAATTAGAAACAAATACGAGCTCAACTTAATGGTAAGGATAGCTTGAAATTAATCAAAGCATTTAACAAAGTAAAACATTCAGGAGTACATTTGTGGAAAATAATATGTCAATTGCTTTTAGAATATAAAATATTGTGTAAGTCTAAATCTATAATCTCAAATTAATATTTTAAAGAATTAGAAATCTCTTAGATTGGTGCGACACTAGACTGTTATCAAAAGAATATCAAAAAGCTCCAAATTTACAATGAATAAAATATATATATTTTGTTTCTAAAAGCATAGCTCCTGTCAAGATCAAAGTGAATTGGAAATATATTCAGGAGTGGAAGATAGCTATGATGATAAAATATCCCTGATGAAGATAAATATATTAACGAAGAAAAATTATTCAGGAATGACAGTCAAAATTTCAGATTCCATTTTTATACTTGTATTATTTATATTTGATTAATAAAAGATTAGTTTGAATTTAAATAAAGCGGTTTGTAAAGTTAGATTAATATTTGAAATATTCGAAATTATTATTGATATTTGGTTACTTCTCATTTTTATAACTAATTACAATTATATAAAAAGGACATCCATCACAATTAACAAGCAACCAAAATTAAAGGGTGATTATTTAAGAAATTAATAACTTTAATCCAACTTGAAATTTATTCTTTACTGCCATTAATGATGACTATATTGCCTCACCTTACACAGCCTTAGTGAAGAAGATGGCAAGAATGATCTCTTGTAAGACCAGAGCAGTGATTATTCATCATAGTTGGGCAAGAAGATCAACTAGAAGGCCACAATGTATGGGAAGAAAATGGTAGTAGCAAATATGTACAAATACTGAATTGCATACTATTGCAAATATTGACATCACAAGGTTGCAATAATATCTTGTCAACTCTGAATGATTTATAGATCACTCTACCATCACTTGCAAAACCTACTGTACTTAAAATTCTATGAATAGTTTAAGGCTGTTATAAGTAAAAGCAAAGTAAAGTTTAATGTATTCCCTCTTTTATTTTTTGATTAGAAAAAATACCTTTTTTTAAATATTTAAATTATATATATATTTAGAGTCTATTGCTAAGTTTGAATAAGTTTAGAATATATTGATTTTATATAAAAATATCATTACATAATCTTTAAGAGTTTAATATAAGCGCCAATTTTTTTATCTTTATTGAGTATACAGTCATTCCTTTTTATCCATTAAATATTGAATTAACTTTATGTATTAAATATTTTAAATTCATTATATATTTATCTTATTATAATGGAATTTTAGAAACATTTGATTAAAATATATATAATAGCAACTCATGAATCACTTTAGATACTTAAATGATTGTTATATTTCTATTTAGAATTTAAAAAAGTGTAAAAGTGATAATATGAATCATTAATATTTCATAAACTTAATTAGGATTTTAGACTATCAATTCTAATGAATTAAAATTTCTTGAAGAAGTCAAGAATTATTAAAATATAAAATAATTTAAGAATCTCTATGATTATTTCATTATTTTATCTGACTATTATTATCAGTATTACATAGAATATATTATTTTAAAAAGTTAAATCAATCTTGATATTTAATTGTGCGATATGTTGTTCACAGTTTAAAAATATTTTCAATAATGTAGTTAAAAAAAGAATGTCAAAATAGCAATTTTAACTGTTATTAAAACCAATGATTGTGAGTTAGAAGAGTATGATGTGGCAAGTCCATTAGAGATGACACTGTTAGTATAATAACAACGACTGAAAAAGAGTTTGCATTCGCTACTTCTTTTAGATGGTCTTTACTTTAGCAATTACTTTCAACTTAATACTAACTTTTACACTGATATAATGGAAATTAAGACAATGTTCAAATTGTTAAGATAAATATATATAAAAGGAAAGAAGCTAGCAGGCCACTTTGCAACAGAAGAGTGCTGCTGGAAATATTAAGAACGCTATCGAGCTCATCTAGACAAATTGGGAATCCGCCATGGGAATGCCAACGCTAACATGAGGAAAAAGCACTTGCCACAAGAGGAAAGACGCAGCAGAATCGAGAAACCTGTATGAATTATATTAGCTTAATTCATTAGCATCGCAAATATATCCAGGAAATGTGCAGAGGCCGTCGCTGAATGCCTTTGGGTGGACCTCTAAAATAAAATATTTGCTTATCTCGGCTCTTGAGACACTTGTTTAAGTCGGATATTCCATCTCTCTAGATATTTTGATGGATAATTGCGCAGTGTATTCAGCATTCCCCACTCGTTTGCAATACTTTTTTTTAAAAAAATGCTGAAGACTAGTCTCTAGCTGATTAATAAATTAAAGTTAGATTATATCATCTCGTAAATAGAGTATTATTGAGGATGTAGAGCTAGAGAAAAGACGATAACGATGGCAACTAGAGAACAGGAAGCAGTATCGGCTACGGAGTCTGCAGAGGAGGCTCATATGATAAGAAGAAGTTGGCAGATGCCTTTGAAGTAACTACAAAGAGATAGATCTGAGAAATTGCAATACAGGAGAGAGACCAGTTATCAATGAATTAAAGAATAAACAGAACAAAATTCGGAAAAACTTTGATGACTGAAAAGTAAAAAAGAATGTACGACAAATTTGCCCAGTTCTATTCAAAAGAAAAAAAAAGATATATTCACTAAGTTCAAAGAAAAATCAAAGATTATAAAAAAAAAAGATACATAGATGAACTGTTGAGAATACACAGAATTAAACAAAACTATGTTAATGATTTATAAACTAATTATAAATATATACTGAATTCACATTCAGAGTGAAGAATCATTTTTATTTATTATTTTTTAATTCAAGTTTTCACATGTGATTAATTATAAATTACTTTTTTTCACATTTGTTAAACATATTAATAATCATAATTATCTTATTTTTATTAAAATTTAATTTGACATCTTTATTCCACTTTGTTACTCAGTATTTGGATAATATATTTATTTTCAAATGCTGTAATTATTTTAATATTATAAGGAATTGCTATGAGAGAATCAGTTCTAAAAAGGATTTTAAAAGCATGATTTAGATCTAATAAATATTAATAATGTAAAATTATAGTTGCTAATGATTAAAATTTAACTCTTTATAGCTAAAATTGTTTTGATTTGTGATCAATAGAGATATAATTGTTATTATTTAATTTGGTAAATTTATTCATTCATTCATTTAACATTCAAATTTATCAATCAGAGTTTCAGTTTATATCCTTTTTATTAATTACTTTAATATTTATTAATAAAATATATTATTAAATTAATGGAAATATAAATAACCATAACGAGACAATAAAGGAGATTATCCTAGTCACATGAGATATTAGGCATTGATAATGAATTATGACTGGTTTCTTAGAAAGGAACACTTTGCTCATTTTAGGGAAAAAAACCAATAACAATTTATTAATTGTATCCTTTTGTTAAGTTTCAAAATGTATTTACATCATTTATAAGCAGTGTTTTAGTGTTCTTATTAAGAAAGATGAAAAGTATTATTCAGAAATCAATACAAAGTTTATTATATTATATCATTAATCATTTAAACATATAGAGTACTAGATTTTTTCTTTGATTGAATAACTATATTTACTGCGTTACGTTGATATTTTTTTTAAAGAATTTGTTCTGACCAAGACCCCCTCTCCCAAAAGCTTTATCTATAAATTTTTTTTAAATTAAATTTTATTAATATGTTATGCAATATATTCGAACATATATTTATATAACTAGAATATTTTTTAGATTTTATTTATCTTAGTTATAAATTATTCTTGAATTATCAATAAAAAATATTCCCATTAATAAATAAAAAATATTTAATTTTTTAAATTCAAATATTTAAAATGCCCAAAAAAGGGAAAAAAACTAAATAAAATAAAAAGAGAAAATTTGATGAAATTTCCGAAAGCGTTTAGACTCATCAAAAAATGATAAAAATTATAAAAAATGATGTTGATTGTGACGAAAATCAAGAAAATAAATAATTGAAGTTAAAAAGGAGAAAAGTTAATCCTAAGATAATCAGATTGATTTAGTATTACAATAATCTTAATAGAAACAGATTAGATGATTAATGATTTTGAGTTAATAAATACTTACTTAAATAAAGATGAAAATAAAAAAAAGAATTAAATGATGAACTTTCCAATATTCGTGATGGTAGTATTTCACAGTATTAAAATAAAATAGATGAATTATCAAATAAAGATATTTAAGGAAAACCAAATACTATTCAAAATAAAACTTAAGATTAATAATTATCACTTAGAAATGTTACTGGAAATGAAACTGCTTATTTAGATCTTCTTTTAGCTTTAAATTACCGTTAAAATTTACACAGATTGTTAAGATAAATCGTAGTAAACTATATACAGTTTAAATAATAAAGTTATTAGCGTATAATAGAAAATAATTATCAGGAGACATTTTCTTAATATTTAAATAGAATGTAAATGATGGAGTATGGGGTTAATTTGTAGAATAAAGAGCATTAAGTAATATGTTCTAAGTTTAAATAATAATCTACAATGATCTATAATAAGATCCAATTCTCATTATAAATCAGTAGAGATATTTAAAATTCATTAGAATTTATTATAGAAATTCATACTTTTAAGTGATTAGAGAAATACATTAAATCTAGCAATAAAATTAAAATGCAGGAACTAGAAAAATAAATATTTAGAAATAAGATATTAAAGAGGATGTAATAAAACTAATCTTAATGAAATTCTAGAATAATAAAAAATAATCATATCCAAGAATTCAAACTAACTTAGATAGGTGCTAACAATATTTAGAATATTATTTTAATAAAATAATCCCTAAATTTACTGGTAAGCTAAGCACCAGAAGAAAGAAAATGTTTAAATTCAAATAAAAGTTCAATAAATATGAAGCTAAATTATCTAAGACTTTGCAATGTTCTGTAAGTGAATCCTTGTTTGTAATGAAAGATATGAATAATTCGAAAAGGATTAAAAATCATATGTCATACCATTTGAATATGAAATACTAGATATTATAAGTTAAGCACACAGGTCTCAATAATAATTGGAATCCATAGAACTTTTAGAGATACAATGAAACATCTAAAAGACTAATTAAATATATGTTATTATGGAATAGAATAAGATGTAAAAAAAATATATAAACAATTGCCAAGAATGCCTTATTAAAAGATCATAAAAAAACCAAAAAAATAAGAATTTTAGCCAATTTATTTATCAAGACCTTTGGAAATGATATAAATAAATACAACTGACATTTAACATTTAAATAGCAAGTATCCTTATTTACTTTATATTATTGATCATTTTTCTAAGTTTGCTTAAGCATATACGTTAAAGAATAAATCAGCAGAACAGTTTTATAGAATATCAAAAATACTCAAGTTAATTTGGAATTCCTTATATTATTCAATCAAATAATGGATTAAAATTTTGCAACAGACTAATGGAAGAATTAATTTAAAATCATCAGAACATTAAACATATTACTTCAAGACATTACAATCCAAGAGCTCAAGGATGCGTTGAAGCATTCAACAAAACAATTAAAAAGGAATTACAAAATATTCAATCAAAATTAGATTGAAAATTTGAGATTAAGAATGCTATTTAGGATTTTCTTATTCATTATAATAATAAAGAGCAATCTACTCGAAAATATCAACCTAAAATAATTTTTAACAGTCAAGATTAGGAGTCATATAAACTAGTAAAGTAAAATATGTCTAAAACTCAAGAAGCAAAATATATATAACTAAATAAATTTGAGTAGGGTTAAACATGCTTACTGTATAATAAATTTATAATAAAATCAAGAAACATGATTCAGAAATTAAAAGGAATGTTAGAAAGAAATTGACAATATAAAATACAGTGTGCAATTGTTAGTATTGATAGAGTTCTAGTTTAAATTCAAATAGATCAGTAATAAAGTCTCCCAAAAGAATTATAGGTTAGATAAAAGTATACAACACTTTTTACTAGTTTAAGAGGATATTATTTATCAAATGGTTGAAGATATAAATTAATTTTTATTAAACTATTAAATTAATTAAAATATATTAAGTATTCTGCATTGTATTATTTATAAATTAATAAATCTATTAATAATAATATTATATAATATATCTTACTTTGTATTGATAAACATAAGCGTTGTGGAGGTACGCGTTGTGAGGAGGGAAGGTACGCGTTGGGGGAGGGGATGGAGGATGGGTTCGGTCAGAACTAGTATTTCTAATGATTGATCATTTCCAATATATATACTTACATATCATTAAAATCTTTCAGGAAAATGTTAATTAAGCCCATAAACAGCAACTCAGAAGATTATTACTGTAAATAACTAGAATTGCCGTTTGAATCTACTTTCACAACATATTACTGGCTAGTTTTAATCATTGTTCTTATTAGGTAAATGGGTTTTGTTGTGATGCAGAGGATAATCTTTTATGATTAGGCTGTAATGCTAAAGTTTTCATGTTAATTATCAATTTCATATAAAGTGAAGTTAAACAAATAAAATCACTTATTAAGCAAAACTAATTAAATAAATAGAAGAAAAAATTAAACGAAATGAACAATGTTCAATTAAATTATTAAGACTGTTCGATCAAAATAAAGAGAAATATCAAGTATTAAATTAGTGTCATTTTAATTTATAATTGGAAGTCTTATAACTAGTTTCAAGCGCCTAAATTAAAATAAGGCTGAGAATATAGAGAATAAGATTAAAAGAAGGAAATGAAATTATGAGAAAAATCATTCCTCTAGTAATTGAAGAGTTACTTATATATATATATATATATATATAAATAAATATATATATATATATACATATATACTATATATATATTATAATATATAATATATTATATAAATGTGTTATAAATTAATTTTAATTGGAAGTCAAATTTTATTCAGAATATTAAATATTTCTGCAATTTAATTTAAGATGAATGGAATATGTTAGGAATCTTGAACAATTATTAATCACTAGTCATTATTTTATTTTAAATACTTCTAATTAGAATATCAAACTTAATCTCTTAACAGCATATTACCAAACATATTAGAATAACGAAGTTATTATTCATAAAATATTATAAACTTCTAGTAAAATCCAGTGAGAATAGACCCCTATTTATATAAATTATAGTATTATATGATGATGTTAAGTTTAATATGATGGCATCATGTCTGCCTCTAATTCTCTTCATTTCTCCTTTGAATATTTCCTTTCTCTCTACTACTTTTTTCTGAATCTTTCCCAGATTTGCCCTCGTTCTCATTGTGTTAGCTTTAATTATAGAGGTTTTTGGGTTGTATGCTATTGCGTTTCTTATTTCTACAATTGTTATACAATAGATACTAATGTAAGAATGTCTGTTTTTTTAATTAATTAAAATCAGTCTTTACTTTAGATAAATAATTTAATACATAACTATGCACATAATTAGATATTTAAGAACAAATATTATTATTGTTATATCTATTCAAACTGAAAATCCAGTATTTCCATATTTATCTCCTTTATCAAAATCTAAGCAAGATTAGCCCACTTAAAAGTAACAACTGAATTTACTGCCTTAAACTCCAGCTCTTATTGTTTTTAATCTACAACTTTAAAGATTTAATGATATAAATATTTGTTTTATTTGTTAGATACAAAGAAAACTTTACAAATTATTAATAAGTAAAATATAAAATATTGAAAACTTAACCACTATGTCTTAAAGATACATATAAGGATTAATTTGTAAATGAAATAACATTACTTTTTATAATTATTTGCTTTTCAATTAAGTGTAATTAAATTGAAGAGTAATAAATATTATTCGAATTGGTATATTTAAATATTTATTATTTTTTTTATATTAATGTAAATACTATACAGTATTAATACTTGATTCATATTAATGATAATGAAACTAAAATATATTCAAAAAGAAGATATTATAATGTACTTAAAATTATGGTAAAAACAATAGATCAATTAAGACATGAAAATAGGAGTTAAGAACAATTAGATTAAAAATTAATTATAATTGGCTAATAATATAAATAATTAGGCTAAAATCAAATATACACACTCTGATTGGATTACTTTATAAGGAAAATTAATCGAGCCAATAGCTTTAATAATTAGCCCAAACATTAAAATTATACGCCAATAATAATTAATTCTTAATTTAATTGTTCTTAACCCCAATTCTCATGTCTTAATTGATCTATGGGGTTTATATCAACTTATTTTTTAATAAAAAACATTGAATTATAAAGATTTCTCAATATTATATGCTAAAAAAAAATTATAGTAGTAGTAAGTAACTTAGAGGTAATTAAATTTAATCTAAAATACTTGATAATTACCAGGAAGTTTAAATCTAAGCGAATCGTCAATTTAGAAACTCAGCACAGTCGTGGTTCCTCGCTCTCCTCACTCGCGATTCTCAATCTATGCCTTTGCCTGTTCCTGCCTCTTTTTCTATTCTTCGGTGTCATCTCCTTGTACAAGTGGTTGTTCTTCTTTTTCTTTGTAGATTTCTCTTGTCTCATCTTTTGGCCTCTCTGAGTTTGGTTTGATTGTTCCATTAAAAAAGATAGCCTTAAATTTCGGGGGCATCCTCCACCAGCTCATTGAATTTCCGTTCGTAAGTCTTCGTTTTCATTCTCAATCTGAGCTTTTATGTCATCTCTCATAATTATGTCGTCCCATTATTCTATTTGTGCGCGGAAGGATATTAAACTATTGCCGAGGTTCTCATCTGCATGTTGCCATAATAGTTCGTCCTTCCTTTCCATGTCTCTTTCTAGTTCAGCCTCCTTGATCGTGATCCCTGACTTCCCCATCTCCATCCTTACTGAACCTACTTCCAAGTTGGACATGAGATAGTATCTATACATTTTTATCCAATCTTTAGCAAAGATTTAGAATATAGGTTCCCCTTGGAGATCTAGGGCTAGATGGTTGATCGTCAATATGGCCATGACTCCGCAGTCCTCTGGATCTCTCACTTAGTGAAGTCCTGTTTTGCTCTCAATTTTCTTCACCCAAAATCTCTAGCCTAGAGTGCCTTCCATTAAATCGTTTAGCTCCCTGATGCTCTTTTGCTGCCTCTCGACATCCTGGAGTCGTACACTTCCAGGGTCTTTGAGTCATTATCTTCAAAATTGTCCAACTCTAGCAGTTTTTTATGTTTCCTTGACAGCAGACTGGCATTATCATTCCTGAAATATCTTCCAATGATCTCCAGAATCTGCCGTTTTCCATTTTTTAGTTTGTTGTTCCGATGGCTCTCTCCAAGCCTTTAATCCCGTTGTCATTCACGACTATTGTTGGAAGAATTATAAAGTCGTGACTTCTTTGGTTGAATTGTACTTCTTCAATTAAGTTTGAAGTCATTTCTATAGTCTGATCTGTGATGTGATTTCCCGGAAATTAGGTAAAGTGTTTCCAATCCTAGTTCATTTCCTTGGAATGCTTGTGTTGTAGTTCTGACCATAAGTCTTACTCTCTCTTCCCTCTTCTTCTTGCCCTCTTCCTGTCATCATATCTTCTTACTAAAGCCTTCTCTAGTTTAGTTCTTGTACTCGGACAGCAAACTATCGTTGTCATTCGAAACCCAAAAACCCTTTGAGTATTTTGATTGAGTTTTTGATTGATAAAAGTAGACTATTATTGCATACTTTATCAGGTTTTTAATAGGGTTTAGATAGGGATTTAATGTTTAAATATTAGTATTTTAAGTGAGTATATGCGAGGTTTGGGGTCAGTTTATAACAGTGAGTATATAGATTTATTGTTTAAGTTTCGATATGGATGCGATGAGTATAGTGAATAACTCAAGCCTGTTCTGAATTATATATCTATATCAAGGCTACTCCATAAATCTCCAGCAACTATGAGGTCTCACTGTCTATTAGCATTGAATTTAATGAGATAGCATCTTAATTCTAAGCCTAAGAGACCCTTAAAATTTAGCAGCATCATATTGAATATCTTATTAATGATAAGACTCTTAAATACTAGGCTCATTTCTCTCTAGCCTAGAGGCTGTGATGTTTCATCGCCAATTTCCTGAGCTTCACATATCTGCTTAATCGATAGCGAACATATATAAAAAGAACGGAATATCTTACAAGACAGTCAATCGCATTAAGAGAGTGATTGACTTCAATGTTCCATTTTATAAGACTAATTTAAATTATATATTCGATTAAATGCAGAGGTCTTAAGAGCATAATATAAAGTTCAAACACGCTGATGAACCAGTATTTACATTCAATACATTTATATCAAGGTCTTCGTACAAGAGGTATAGTATTGGATAAAATACATAAGAATAGAAAATATTAGAAATAAAAATAAATCAGTTTAAAGTATATATTACAACTGGCACTAATTACATTTATTGAAAATTTTAATTTGATTAAGATTATGACCAAATTCGATAATTAATTTAAAAATATATATAATTAGTGTGAAAGTCTGCAAGTGTGCAAAAATATAATCATTAGACTTGGGTTTGATCATTTGCACAAACCTGAAATATATAACTAGTTTATATAATTAATTAATTAGAAATGACTTACATATCGCTCCTCCTAAATAGCCGTGTCTCTAATGGTTATCGGCAATGGTATCTGGCATGTTGAACGGTCTCTCATGAGGAGCTGCAGTACCTTCAACTCAACTCGCAGCATTAACACCGTGTGGCGGAAAGCAACCTTCAGCATCTCTCTCTAAGAACACTAATACGCCGTCTTAAGCTGGTCGAATGTGAAGGTGAGGATATTATCGCCAAACTAAGCAATCTGTGGTTGAACGTTTCCTATAGAGTCGGTTAGAATAGAACATGAAACTGGCCGTAACAGTATGAACTGTATTCCCTTTAGGCAGCGCGGAACATGCCACCACACAATTAATTGGCATTGACTTGGAGGAAGTTACATTCAAGATCGCAAACACATTCGTCATCAACGTGGTTACTGTAGACATTACCGATTGAGGCCTCTGCCATTCTCGTCTTTAGCATCGGTGTAACTGGTCACAAGAAGCTGAATTTTGTTCTCGGCGCAAACACCATCAGAGCCTCCGTATTACCCAGTAAGTCACATAAAATACATCTCCATGTCAGAATGGTGCAAACCGGCTTTTATTTTCTAATTAATTAATTATATAAACTAGTTATATATTTCAGATTTGTGCAAATAATCAAACCCAAGTCTAATGAT